>JAIPRL010000313.1:0-109912 GCA_025469235.1 Pemphigus obesinymphae | reverse complement strand
TCCTTTAAATATTTACTTAAATTTGAACTCTTGTCTCCTACTCAAGCTTGCTTTTGGAGACAAATTATTTTCATATTTTATAAGAAATGTTTGTATGTTTATATTTAACAATAATAAATAAATATAATAAAAAAAATATACGTGAATTTCTAATTTATTAGTAGACACACCACTTCCAATACTTACGATTTTATTGAGAGTAGCATGGAAAGTATCTCATTATTCTTTAGCACATTGTAATAGTACACAAATTAAGAAAAATCAGTATCTACGTGTGTATATAGCTAAAGATTTTCAAGCTGAAATATTAGAATGTAGCAAAACTCAAGAGCTATTTGATAAACACTCAGAATTCACTTAGAAAAAGAGGAATTTGGGTAGCTTGATATAAATATTATATGCAAATTTATGCATGGTTATCAAATAAGAAAGATTTTATTAGGCAAACGCCTGTTGTTGCAGGTGGTCGTCATTGAAGATCTCCAGTCTTGCAGTGAGAATATTATAATTTAAAGTATACTTCCACATATCAGGAGCTCTTATTCTAATTCTAATTTTTAATCCATCATAAAGTTCGTTTTGATTTTGCTTAATTATTCTGAAAGAAAGGTTTCGAAACGTACGAAGAAATATATTGTGAAAAATTGACAATAGTGACAATACTTAATGTAAATATAATATTTGTATTGTAATATGATGTTTATATTTATCGTATTTTTATAGTGAATAGTTTTTTCTTTTTGAAATAACACCGGTTTATACTATGCTATTTTACAATAAATATCCGTGGTACTTTTTCTGTCTCTTGTAATTTTGCTTCCAATGTATGTAAAACTGTTCACATTCTAAAATCTCATATTGTTTTTGGTTATATAAGTGTCTAATTGTTGTCTGCTATAAACTAGACAGTGCTCGGAATAGACCGGAACGGCGTTCCGGTTCGTAACATTAGCCTTTGTGTCTGTTCCGGTTGGTCAAAATTAGTATTTATAAGCGTTCCAGTTCGTAAAAATATTTGGTTATTGGAAAAAAAAATCAAGAAAAAGGCGTTATTTCTATTATTTATAATATGTAGGTAATAAAGTAATTCGGTATCGATGATAAGAGTTCGCGGCTTCTTGGATACATTCTATCCAACGTCCTTAATAAACCGTTACCGGGTAGTCGTGCTTCTTCCCTTATCGTCTGCTGATATAGCAGCGTGTTTTATGTTAGCCCCCGTCGGCTTTTACCACCATAACAAGTAACAACACGCAATCACACACATTACGAATATGACGATACACTATACAATGTACAGTTTTTAAGTTCGCTTTTTTTCTGTCGTCAATAGTTTGCGTTCGTTATCGTCCGTCGGACGATTTTCATTTTGTAATATAGGTACGTCCGTTACGTGTGTTGCGAACGATAACGTACTATTTGTGCGAACATCGTGCTATCGTCTTTTTTTCGTATTAAAGATGATTCACACTGAACTGGTACTGGTAATATATGGCAATTAGTTTTAGAAAAAATATTGAAAATATCGAAATACTGTAATTATTGTGCGACTGTAATTTTATAATATTAGGAACGCTGCAGCAGTTGGCAAAAACAGAAAGTTTATTACTTTTTTTTTTTTTTATGTTTTAACTAAGTAATTTCAAGACTTCAAGACACCACCAACCTCCCCCTCATTAAATATTTCTTAGTGTTCCGGTTCGTAAAATTTCCCATTTTGAGCACTGAAACTAGAATATTTGTCTTTGTCATATTAATTTTCATGTTACATTCCTGTTTTAGTTCATTATCTATGTTTTGTAGAATTCTCTCTATATTTTCTTCGCTGTCCCCTATCATTGCAATATCATTCATAAGATACAACATCCTGTAATAACATTCCATTTACGAGATCCCTTATATATTTTCATATCTCATATCTTTAACTTTTCTTCTATGTTTAGATTAAATAATGTGGGCGATAAATTATACCCTTGTTTTACACCTTTTTGTATTTTGGCCTTTTCATATTCCTCATTTTTTCCTTTTATTACAGCTCTTTCATTAACATATTTATATTATTTTATATTATTATCATTTTATAGATTCTGAGCAAAGTGTGGAATGAATTGTTACAATGATGTATTTTTGTTTTATGTCTGTACCTATACATTTTTTGTAAAAGAAAAAGTACTCTGATCATCACATGTAGGCTATGCACCCTTTTCCCGTAGCACATTGCATCGAGTTGGTACTTTAAGGACATTTTTCGATTTTGAAATTTTCACCGAAAATGTATATATTAAGCACAAAATCAACGAAATTTTTTTCACAATAATGGGCAATAATTTATAGCAAATTAAAATTTTTAAGTTGTTTCATCATAAAAGTGTTAATTTTAGGTTTTAAGATCTCAAATTTCAATACAATGTTAAAAATACGGTACAAAAAAAAAAAACTAATTATTTAAATTATTCGACTACATGTATTAGGTATATCAGTATGAAATGTGTTCACCAAAAATGTATATAAGTACAAGATCACTGTGAAAATTGTTTGAAATATTTTCCCTCATTTTCGGTCTATTGTTATAGCAATTTTTAATTTTGAAGTATTTTCGTTATAAAAAAGTTAATTTCAGTTATTACTGACAGTAATACACATTGTTGTACTGGTGTATACGCCGAAGTTGCGCTCAGAGAATCGTTTTATCGAAACAAATGATTTTGTATAGTTACTTTCAAATTCAATAGGTACACCCATGTCACCTGCAGTATCCTATCCAACGAGCTTCCACACCCGCCACTGACAGGATTTTTGTATTTGTATATTATTTATATTGTTATGTCAAGCTTATTTTTAAAAATGCACTTGCTTCTGTACGTACGCACGCACGACAGACCGAAGGTACAGACGAACAGACGCGAGAGATATTATGCGTCTTTGATGGACACGCTTTCCGTACCGCGATAAATTATTATATCAGCCGTGTTCTTAATAGTTAAGCCTTTATGCGGTTTACACGATTTTCTCACGTGTCATACGACAGTCCCCGGGCAGTGATGGCGCGCATTAATATTTACTACCATATAAAAAATGTTTTTCACGTGCTCTCTACGCAACGGTACGACGTCCTAAACGAAACGTTTCAACCACACGATCGCCACCCCTCGCCCGCAGTTCAAACGGGCCTGTGCCCGTGTTCGCGGAGCGCACACTCCGGAGACTCCGCGGTGCACCGTGACCGTTCGGCCGAGTGCGACGAGCCTGAACTTTCTCCACGTCGTCACCTCCTATCGCGTCGTGTCGCCGCGCCGGCCAGCCGGAGGAGATCCGCGTATTGTATTGGCTTCGGGCCCAGTTTTCGCAGTGTACCGCGGTTGCGGTATACCTACGTCTACTGTAGCCCCCGGTCACCAGCTCGGCCGGATAGGTCGTATACGGGAAACAGCGGGCGCGGCGAATGGAGCTCTGTCCGTCGTGTGTATATTTTTAGAATCCGGAGTGGAGAGATATTTCGCCAGCGCACGCCTTTTCACCGCAGTATACATGTAATATGTATATATAGTGTGTATGTAGTGTATATAGTTGACATTGGAATACTGACAAAACGAAAGATATTGTGTTGCGGTTACAATACACAGAAAGCAAAAAAAACTATGGCGACAATATTCGTCATCGTGAGTATACGACTATCATAATATGTATATCCTATGCAGTCCGTAAAGTGAGCCGGTCGTATCCATAAAGACAAAGACGTCATGGATTTTTGACGGGTAAACCGCGGTTATTTTATTATGTAATACGTTATTTCGAGACGTTCCCGCGCCCCACTTCCACAATAATAATTATTATTTGTTGTTCGCGTTTGACGAAAAGTGCGCTGCAGTTTGTTATTATATCGTATTAGTACCTATAGTAAAATTATACTAACGCGATAATAACAAACTGCGCACTTTTCGTTATGATCATATTATATTATGATCTAATTCGCTATTTTGAGATAGATTGTTCGCTGGGTGGGACTTTTAAGATTCAACGTGCAAAATTTTTGATACACAGAACTATTTTATTTTTCTAACATTTTTATTAATTATTATTCTGGATAATTTTGTTTTTGTCTCCAAAAAATGTGTTTAAAAAAATTTATTTGAAAAACTTTGGATTTAGATGCAATATTTTCATATTCACTTTCAAACCAGTGAATTATCTGCTCTATTCCATCTATACACTTCATGGATTTTTTGAACGTATAATATATATATATATATGATGGTTACACATAATTTTGGATAATTTTTTTTTCAAAATCGATTAAAGACCGTGCTAACGCACGTGAAGTTGCCCCTCCCCCCTCCAAGACTTTGTCCAATCAACACCACAGACAAAAGCCAATATTTTCCAACTTTTTTGCAACTAATTGAAACCGAGTTGAAAACATTTGAAACTGACTCTTTCATGGTGACATTTTAAAATTTAAAAATTATTTAATTCGGGGACCAACTTTACGCAGCCCCCCGACTTTGTGTTATATTAACTTTGGATTTGTGCCAATATTTTGTAACTTTTTTGTAACTTTGTAACCGAGTTGAAAAAGTTTGCAATAGATCTCTTTATGGCCAAAAACTAATATTTCAACAATGTCAACGCTGGTGACGTATAGGTATATTTTACTGTTAAATGCAATTTAAGTAACCGTTTAATACAAAACTACTACCGAGAGATATATATTGGCACTAATCCTAAATCGATCGGACAAAGTCCGGGGTATAATTTCATATACAGCTCCCTGAATAAAAATGGACTTTTCGCTACGAAGTGGTTGGTTGCAAATTTTTTCAACTCGGTTGCAATTAGTTACAAAAAAGTTACAAAATATTGATACAAATCCAAAGTTGATAGGATAAAGTCGGTAGGCTGTGTGAAGTTGGGCTTCCGAATTTAAAAATCGATTTTTCGTTAGTTAGGGGTTAGTTACAATTTGTTGTAAAAATGCTGCAAAATATTGGTATTTGTTCAAAGTTGATTAGATAAAATCGGAGAGAGGGGAAACTTTAAGTAGGTATAGTGGTATTGTGACGGATCTCTTTAGTCTTCAGTGAAACAACTAGGTATTAGTAGTTTTTATAAAAATTTTTCCCTTATTGTCCAAAGTAGTAATAATTTTTAAATCATTAGTCAGAGGTAGGAGTGAGTGATATGAGTAGAGAGTAGTGATGTACAAAGCAAGACCAAGACCAAAACCCTGGTAGTTTTGGCTTTGGTCTTGGTCTTCCAAATTCTTGCAGTTTTGCTTTTTTTTTAACCAAATTTATAGGTAAGTAAGGATAAATAATTTATTTATACTTATAAAAAGGACGGATATAGGGAAGACAATGGGAGTAATTTCCCCTTTCCTTCCGTTCACAAAAAAATTGGAGTAAAATGGCATAAAAAAATAAGTTAATGACCTTTAAATAAAAAATTTTCCCAATAAATTGCCCCTCCCATTTAAGACCTCAGTATCCGCCATGATAAGTAGTATATAATATAATATATCTGCTTTTGCAGACAATGAAAACAAATTTATTTTAGCTACATATATATATATATATATTACTATTATATTGTAATTAAAATATAATCATAATAAACTAAGAAATATATTTTTACTCTCATTTGAATCAGTTTCTATCATCAAAACAAATTACATTTATTAAATTATTATTATTTATTATTAAATCACAACACGATAATCACTTTACACGACGACGATATTGATCAGAAAAAAAAATTAGTGGAAGTACCTATATAGTTTGACCGTTTTCGATAATACCGAACTTTCGAGAAATAGTAGGAATACTCTTTATATACCTATTCGATAGAGGATAATCTGTTCCAAAAATATTAAAATAGGATTATTGCATTAGGAGAACACTATAGATTTGGTGTAGAATTGTAAATTCTTTGTATTTACAAAGAAAAAAATCTAATAAATAATATGTATTTTTCATTAATTTTTATTTTATTTAAAGGCAAGACTTGCAGTCAAGTCTTGATATTGGTCTTGGTCTTAATCTTGTATTACAAGTCTTGGTCTTGAATACAATTTTTCCTTCAGTCTTGCTACCTAATAGTAAAATCTTGGTCTTCGTCTTACTAGCTTCAGTATAGTCTTGGTCTTGGTTTTGGCCTTGCGTTTTTGCAAAACCAAGACCAAAACCGAATTTGCCCATCACTAGTAGGACGTGAGAGTGACTTTTAAAATCAATAAATTGCAATTATTTTGATATAATAGTGACATGATTTGGTTAAGTTGAAAAATTGATAAGATGACCTTAGCTGCAAAAATCTCCACACTTCGTTTTTTTTTATTATAATATAATTTAATATCAATATAAAATAAACCACATGAAATAACAATTCAATCGACAAAATTACTGTCTCTAATGGTTTTTTAACGCCTAAGAAATTTTTTTTAACGACTGATAAAATCGACTACAATTATTTTTCTATAATTCTATAACTAATGATTTTAGATAATTGAAATTTTCACTTAAAATATATTCTAATACAAAATTAACGTCAATTTTTTTTTTTCATTTTTAAGTTTTGTATAAACTTAATATGAACTATATGTTTACTATGTTCATTTTTTTCTCTGTTAACAAATTTTTGATCAGAAGGAGTCGGCTGTAGATGGTACCTTATACATAGCATTTTTCGAATTTTCCAGTACATTCCTTGGGGAAGAAGAAAAACTTTTTTTTATATGGTGTATATAGTCATATACTGTAAACATACATATACAATGTATACACTATACTATACATACTATGTATACTATACATAACTATATCTATAGACTACCTACCATACGGTGTATAACTTACTTACACATTTATATGGCATTTTAATATTATTATATGATTAATATTTTATTATATTTGTTAGTTACTAAAGCGCAATTTTTAAGTTATTGGAGTTCAACAAATCGTGTATTTAGTTAAAATAAAAAGCATGTTTATTCGGATAATATACTATAATATATACTTAAATAATATAATATAAATATGGTAACATTATATAATTTCTTTTGTAAAATTCATGTAGGTATATCACACCAAACTCCGTTCAGAATCGTTTTTTTTCGAATGCAATGATTAATCATTGCTTTAAAATGCAATACATCCACCAAGAGTATCCTATCCGATAAGTGCTTCCACCCTTACTGACACCCGACTATCGAAGTTCACTTTTTTAAGTCATAAAAGGGTTAATATTAGATTTTAAAATTTGTCTATGTGTTAAGAATTATATACAATGATAAATGTAAATAAACTAAAATTAAAAAAACTCTTGAAAACCTGTTTTTGCAATTACTTTTAATAGGTACACATTTAAAGTTTTTCGACAACATGTATTATTTCGGTATGAAATGTATTTGATTTTATAGGAATAAAATGGATCTAGAAACTATTTACTTTTATTTCTTATTCATACATATTTTTACATACGACTTAGTTACATTAAAAAAAACCTAGTAATAATATTTAAAAACTCGAAATAAAACCAATATAATAATAAAATTAGTATTTATCACATTCATCCATTTAAAATAATAATAATATTATTACAATTATAACATTCTATCTTTGTAGCATGTTAAAATTACATAGTCATAAAACGTTTAATATTGTTAATTAGGTATGAACGGTATTTTCAACTATACTCATATTCGTTATTTCTGTTGCACTATTATAATTTATTACTGTCTCTAAATTTAAATAAAATTTTTGAATTAATTACTGCTTTGAGTTTTTTCTCTTTTTTTCTGTCTTAAGAAAAATTTATTTTTATTTTTTTATTTTTTCTCTTTTTATCTTTATTCCCGCAATAGTAATTAAATATAAAAAAAAAAAATACTCATTAAATATATGTTTTATCAATATTATTATTTAATCGATGTTCGTATGTCATATAAGATGAATTCGTTTTTTTAACTCAGTACATATATTGCATAAACAAAATTAAGTGTCATCACGTTCAAATCAAATTATCAATATTTTACAATATTCGCAGTTGATATCGACTTATCTAAAGCATTTAGACGAGCTGATTAAATTCGAAGATAGTATTAAGTATAATTTGCCGCTGTATTTTCATATTATTTTATATCTATGAGTATATTATGAAAAATCTAAGAGTTATTTAGTAAGTTATACCTTTTATATAATACACTAAATCCTTTTAATGATTTATATGTCTTATATATTATATATATATATATATGTATTATATAAAATATAATTATTTTTGTATAGGTATTTTTAAATATATTTTAAGAAAAATATTTTGATAATATAATACTTAATTAAAAAATATTAAAACACATTTTTAAAGTAATTTAAAAATAGTCTTGTGTAAGTATACCACTTTTTTTTTTGTTGTGTAATTGAGATATTTGTGAAAAAAACATGTTTAGACAAAACTGTTAAAACTGGATCTTAATGTTAAAATATCCATTATAACAGATTAGAAGATTACATTTCATAGTGAATTTCATTTTGTTTTTTATTATTTTTAAACGACATTTATTTATTTTTTAATAGTAGATTAAAATACTGAAATAATATTCACTCCGAAATGTTGTCTTCTATAGATTTTATAAAAATAGGGTTTTAACTCTAAAATCCCTTTAATGATCAGCTTTAACAGTTTTGCATAATGATGTTTTAATTTACCATTGAAATTCGGCATATATCGGCCATTTGGATTTTAATCGTTGGCAATTTACTAATTTATTATACAATAATTTTTTAGTTTGACTAAGCAACAATTTTATATTTTGACATTGGCCCTTTTTAATTCTTATATCAAGCCATAGTCTACAAATATATACCTTTATATATTTTATATATATTGAGTAATATGTATGGTATGCGCCTATATTTATTATACATATTATTATATTATTATACACATTATTATATATGTTTGATTGACTTAACATTATGCCATATTATATAAGAACAGTTGAAAATCTACCTACTTAGATTTGATATGTATGTGTGATGAATTGTATTATATCAGATGTCGAGGATATATTACTGAATATTATCATTGTATATAGGTTTTTTCAAATGGCATCAGCATTAGAACGGAAAATTACTCGATTGAATACATAAAAAAATGGAAAATTACTCAATTGAATACATAAAAAAAAAATGGAAAATTACTCGATTGAATACATAAAAAAAATTTCGCTCAACTTATATAATATATTTACCAGTAGTTACCATTTATGAGCTATTAAAATGAAATGTCAATGACTGAAAACTGAAAAAAGAATACTTTAAAAAAAGTAATTTGTGCGTGCGTAACCACGCGGTGTAATTCTATAAAACCATTCAGCCAAAACCTATAATAATCAACCGTATAAATTATAATATGAGTAATTCGTTTAAAACCATTAGGTACAACACAGCAATGAGCTATGGTATTATCTGTAGTAGTAAATAGTAATATAGTTTTGCAGTATCTACGTCACTACGTGTATTGTTGTATGGTTGAAAATCTATTCATTCGACCAGGAACGAATTTAAATAAAACGTCCGATTTTGTATACTAAATATACCTAGGTATAATTTGAAAAATATAATATATACTATATATCTACCAATATTATTATAATATAGTAATAATGCGATATAATACGTAAATAATTCATAATAAAATAAATATGTGGGTAAAATATTTCGATTGTCCTTCTTTGTCTCATAACAGATAAATTATTTTTTTCAATTTGGTTATATAAATTTTTTGATAATAAACTTCTACTTCTCTCGATATCCCACTGTATAATTTATCTTCTAATCAGCTCTTTCATATTTAAATCAGGCTATTATATACTAAAAATTATTTTCCATTTATTTATTTTATATGAAATGGTTAAAAATGAAATTAGTCATTCATTTATTCTTTCAAATACTTGAATTTTCCTCCACTTTTAATTTTTCTGAAAAAAAAAAAAAAAATAAAAATATAGTTATTTTATATTTTTTTTCTGGGTAAAAAGTTTAATAATAATATAATAATAATAATTATGAAAAATTCTATCTTATGTATAATAAAATACGGGCAAACATAGGAAAAATAAGGATATGTAAGAAAGGATCCGTTTAATTAACTACATAATATGTAATATATAATAGTATAATTAATATGTATTACATATTATTATAATGTAATATTGTTTTAAGGGGATTGGAGCACGATGAAATTTTGGTCGAAAACACAACAACGACAACGACATTTGAAATTACAGCTTAATGGATGCTCCGATTTTAAATATGCAGACAGATTTAGATTCTTTATAATGTTTCCTATGCTTTTGATTTCACATTTTTGGAATTTTTATGTCTTAAAAATTAAGTATAAAAAAATAAAAAGTATAAATATTTACTGTTAAAAATAAATAGATCGAGATTAAATTCAAAATATGTGCAACGACAGAAACATAGTAAATTTAGTGGTAAATTCAAATCTGTTTTCAAAATTTAAATCTGTACATGCCATTTGATGTAATCTTGAAAGTTGCATACCAAAATTTTTTCATTTTATCGTCATAACTATATCTAATAATCTAATAATCTGATAAACTATCAGTATCTTAAAGTATGGGTAATAAAAGGACATTTATGTAATAACAATTATTATAATTTATTCAGATTTATCTGGTGGTTATACCAAACCAAATTTTACAAATCCATTTATACAATAACTACATAGGATTTTGGATTTGATCGGATATTTAGCTGTTTGTTGCATCTAGTTTTCAATCTTTGTAATTGTGGATTTATTTATTTTATTGATGGATTGTTGCAGCGAGTCTTTCAATATCCTCTAATGGATATTTTTGTATACAATTATATTATTCCTTTTCAATTAAAATTAGTTTCACAAATATTAATGAGACTTCAGTTATACGAAAGGAGTCTGAAAGAGTAGTAAACCGAAAGTTCCAATAATAAATCTTCTATTTTATAGTCATAACTATTTTCAAAACACAATATATATATATTTTTTTTTTAATGATAAAAAGAGCTTATCTACTTAGTTTAACTTATCTTCATTCGGAAACTCCGCGTTCAATTCTTACTCGTTATTGATGATGTCATTATTCAACTCTTTAAAAAATTTGTCAATGGACCTAAAAAAAAAATAAATAATAAATGGAATTAATATATATATATTATAATGAATATACATGATGATTAATTATATAATATAAATTAGATAATAATTATTTTTGAGTGTATTATTTTATATTAATATTAATATGTGGAAAATAGTGTGGACGAGTATCCTTATGTGGGGGTTGTAGAAGGGAACGAAAATGCTGTTGTGTTGCTGCAATGTAAATGAAACCTTCTCAAACTAAGCGCACTCAAGCTGATTAAATTTTTTTGTTTTATCATAGTCTTATATGGTAACTTAGTTCATACTTTTAGTCATTGATGGTATTAATTATGTTGATAGGTTTTTTTAGTTGCTATCCCCACACCCACCTAATCAGCATGATTTTAGTTCTACAAATAAGTCAATCGATACCAGTTCATACTATCTTAGTCCATGAGGTAAACTAATATATTATTAAATATTTTAATTGATAACACGACAGAGATTGGTTTTTATTGCTCTCTACTAGGGAGACGTGAATTAAGAAAAAAAACCTCATTTTATTATAGATACGTTTAGTTCTCATATTGAAATATGTAATTTATATGTGTAAGTCGAGGTGAATTATAAAATGATCATAAAAGTATAAAACTAATAAATAAACGTATAATATTACTTATTAATTCTATATCGAACCTTATTACATGAGATTTCGTCAGCTCTTTGTAGTCAGTTTCTATATTTTTGTTTTCAATACGAGGTTTCTTTACGTTCGACACTTTTTCCCAAACTTTTGATGTGTAATCTACTGGTTCGTTGAGTTCATGTTTATCCTCTGCTTTTTTGAAATTTCATAACAGGAATATCAGATTTTACTCGTTCTCGAGGGCCAACGCAGGAAAAAACCCTTAGTGGAGTCGGATTGGTATGGATTAAATAATGCATATTAAATTAGATAGTTAATCATATTATTTATATTTATCTTTATCACTGATCTATAACTTATTTACAAATTACAAACTTCTTATAAATAGCGTTTTTATGGCTAGATTTTTAGTTTTAAATAATTAATAACATTTTGATTGACTGCAATTTTTATGTTAGAACCAGGGTTATTTTTATACGGATTTAACTTGTAGAAGAGGTCTCCTTCTGCGTTTACCCTTTAATTTAATTTAATGTCACTCGTGGTCATCGGCTTACCAACCAGAGTGGTAGTGACAGCTGGGGTATGGGTATCTAAAGTATCTACTTTAGTCATGTTGGCAACGACGTTTGTTTGTTGTTTTTTTCTTTGCTTTTGCGTAATTGCCAAATCGCCAAAGCTATCTGGTAGAAAATCTGATTCAACATTATCGTTCTGATTCCTCCACATACTTTTCTGTGTGCACGTGGGCTCGTTTACGCTGAACAACTTAAACCGCTTGGCCGATTTTGATGACCGACAATTCGACACGAAATATTTATAATCGATCTTATTAAAGGATCGCATACGAGATAACTGTCAAAAACAAAAATATTATGAATAATACATTTTTAGTGTATTATTTCGTTTCTTTTTGAAACCAAATGGTATATATTTTTAATATTTTCATAAAATATATGGTTTATTTAAATTTAAAAACGGTAATTATGATTTACACATACATTATATCGAAAAACGTAAAAAATATCAAATTTACCAACTGTTATATATGTGAGTATGATTATGCTATTATTATGTGAATCAAATTAGCTTTTTGTAATATACAAAATAAAATACTATAAAGGTAAATGACTTTTTCTAAAAAAGTTTTACGAACTTGCGATGTATTGATTGACACGAGTTTTGGTGATATTATCCATAATATCGGATTCTCTTGATTGTTCCCATGTGCACCCCAATACATAAGGTAATTTTTCAAGTTACAGTCAAATAGACTAGATAATGCAAATGGATTGATTTTGTTAGATTTCCCTGGTTCTTTTAATATTTCCAAATTTGATATTACATTTTTCAACATCAAATTTTCGTTATCCGTAACCTAAAATCAAAACACAGTGAACTTTGTTTAAAGTAATTTTGAACCTTTTATACATTGCACAAATACACCAATATGAGTATTCCATCTTTGGCGTTCAGAGCTTCATCTGTGTTCAAGAAATTGTTGTTATAAAACACTACATGAATTTCCATAGGGAATCTATTAAATTATGAAATATCGTAAGGACAAAAAGCGGATGAATGTAAACGATATTTATTAATACCGTTTTTCCATTAAACGATGTTCGCTACCGTCGTCGATCTTAGTGCCACAGTGGAAATGAAAACACCAAAATTCGTACGGACACCGAAATAATGAACCGCTCAACGTTGGTCTCCGTCTGGAATACTCTGCTTCGACGTTTACTATTTTTTTTTTAAATTATGTTTTTACTTAACAAATATCCATATTTAGACATATTTATTATATTATGATTTTAAATTAAATTAAAAATACAATGAAATCCAATTTTGGTACAATTGTCGACACGTAAATAAAATAAGAGAGAGAGAGAGAGAGAGAGAGAGAGAGAGAGAGAGAGAGAGAGATAGGGGATATTAGTGCAATATTTTTATCTATTCCACTAACTAATCATTATATTATATTATTTGTTTATGAAAATTTAACGAATTAATTAGTATATTACTATGGAATTTTAAATTAACTTGATATAAATAAAATACAAAAGTATTTCATCCATAATTGCCCCAATATTCTAAGATATGTTGGGATGATCTTAGCGTAGTACATTTATATTTATAACCCAATGGTTACAATAAATTTAGTAAAGATTATTATTTTTTATGTAATTGTCTTATTACGCATATGTCCTATATTTTTGACCGTCATTTCTGAAGGCACCGTTGTCGTTTCCATCCACACTAGTGGCGGAATACTGAAATTTGTGAATTCTTTTTGACTAATGTCTAACGGTGGAAAATCGTGTACCCAAAAATCCATAAACGATAATTTCGGTAATTGCATAAGTTTTACGGTCGTATCAGTATCATATGATTCAGTTGTATCTAACGGCACAAATATATGACTTATTAGAAAATGTAATCCAAATGATCCGATACATATAATTAATAGATAGGTACGTGAATAATTCTTACCGTCTTCCATTTGTTTTTTTTTGTTTTAGCCTCCAGTATATCAATTTTCAAGTATTAATATCGAGAATAGTATTCATTGTTTTCTCTGGAAAAAACATTGTTTCGATTCAAAATCTATACTTTACACTAAATTGTCGTCATGACGATGTTTGTATTATCACTTACATATAGGTACTATCATTATATACCTATCTATTATATATTGATAATATATAACTACCAATGGTACTATCTATGTTAAAATATTTTTTTGTTATCACACAATTTTATTTGTTATATTTTCATAGTAAAATGCTCGTTGGCATAAATATTAATTGGTCGTATGTTAACTTGTACCTGAAGTTTAAATTGCCTTTATTACGTTGAGTAATATTCTCGTATCTAGCTTTCATTCCCGAATGAAAAAATATATAAAGAGTTGTATACAATAAAACCGTTTAGAAAAATATTTTTAAATTCTGAACTCAAAGACCATATAACATAATTATATATGAGTGTCTGAAACATTTATAAGAAAAAAATATATATGATTCTAATATATATACTGTATTATATTGCGTCTCGCAAGTACATAAAGTGCTTTAATATACTACAATCATACTGCCGAATATTGTTATAATAATGTATTATAAAATATATTACACCGGTGTTTATGTTTTTTTTACAACAATTTATTATATTGGCATATTTTATGATTTTTCTAAGTTGGATATTTATCAAAAAAATTGAAACTGTTATTGTCATCCAGATATGATGAAAATATCATTTAAAAATGTACACGATCGTATTATATTATTTTTATTTTTTAATTTTTTAATTTTTTTTTGAAAATTATTAAAAGACGGTATTATATACTCTTACATATCATGGATAACTTACTGTATTCACACTATAATATTCACTAGGTTGCATTTTAAACTGAATGTGTTAGCTGGAAATTAGTTCACTACAGATTACTCATAAATTATTTTTAAATCATTCTTTCTTCTTACAATATTTTCATGAATTTTAAAATAAAAATAAAAGTTTATTATATAATATATTATATGTTATTAATTATTATATATAATATTATTTATTTATTAATTTTCGTTTATTGCTTCGTCACCGGTCCTGTTTAACAAGATTCAATAGTCAACCAATTTTCATAATTTACTTTTTATGATTTCCTCACCATTGTTTAATTTTTACAAATAATTTTGTACCTCACCTCACAACTCTGCCTGCTTTTTCTTATTTTTTTTTTTTTCGAAGTTCAAGTATCCCAACATTATTTTTCTCTTAACTTGTTCCTTCACATCCAAAAGCAACGCTATTTTAATGGCACTTCATTCAATTCCCAAAAAGTGTGTTGTCTCTCGGTTTTAATTCCTTTAAATTGTTCAATTCTCGCATTTCTTACAATATTATATCAGTTTTACATACACTTAGTATTTCAAAAAAATATGTTCTAAAGTATTTTTATGGTGTCCAGGTCATATTAGCATCTTTGGCAATGAGGAAGCAAATTCTTAGTAGTGTTCACCAAATATATATCCAAACCACTCACAAAATTTTATCCTATGATATTCTTCCCTATTTAAATTAAGTTGTTAATAAAGCAGGACAAGTGGTTTTCTTCTCTTCATCTGACTTCTTGGTATAAGAAAATAACCCCAACTATTCCAAAATATCCTTGGCTTAGAAATCATCTTCTCTCCTGGTTTTAAACACTCACTTTCTCGCCTTAGGCTGAGGAACAATTATCAGCTTTCACCTCGTACTTTTCATTTGAGTTTCAAAAATTCTCCCTTTCTATTTACCAAGGGAAATATCAAATTTATCATATATTTTTTGACTGCTAAGCATTTAATTTAGGCCGTTCTAACAAAAAATTATCCAATCTTAACATCTCTCCTCTAATTTGTTCTAATATCCTACGTTCTTTGAATCCGTTATCCTCGAAATGTCCTTTAATTATTCTACTAGTTTTGTAATAAAAAATGTTCCTCCTACAATATAATTTTATAATAATATTATAAAACGAGTAATATCTAACTGCTTGGTAACCAAACAAACAAACTCGTAATAGTTGTTACTATGTAGTAGTAACTTCGGATGTATGGACACAATGGAGATATAAGGTGTCTAAACTTATGTTTAGAAACTTAGAACTTAAAAATTAATAATTTATAACCCGGAATGAGGTTCACTTTAAAATTCTATTCTATTTATTTTGTAATATTTGTTCTTATTCTAAAATTACCTTATGAATCAGTTTTAACAGTTTTGCGTAAATATATGGTTTTTTAAAAATAAATATTACTTTTAAAACGTATTTAAATATTTTTAAATTGTTAGATTGTCATATTTCTTAACCCTTCTTAAAAATTGCCAATACAATAATAAGCCCCTAAAAATACGAGTTTGTAGCGTCTTTTTAATATATATATATATGTAGGTAATAGGTAGGTATCTATTGAAAATACATTAGTTCGTCTAAATAAAATGCATTTAGAATGAGAGCCTTTGGTTGCAAATGAGACAAAAATAGAATAGTACCAGAAAATTATGCATGTCACGTAAAATTGCAGAATAATACGGTCAGTTTGTACAATGTGTGAACGTACATTGTTTATGGTGCAGTATGCTATAATAATAAAATATAATAGTGTATTCACTTTTCGTAAATTTAAAAAATAGCTTAGTATAATTGAAATTGAACAAGCGTAAAAAGTAATTTTATAAAAATATTACTGGACTAAAAATAATAATATTTCAATGGTTTATTTATATTATTAATACTGCAATATAGGTAGATATTATTATGTAATTTTTATATAGGTAGGTTGTTATCAATACAATATAGGTACCTAATCATAAATATAAAACTTAAAAGTAGGTACCTATAACACTTATTATATTAACTGGATAAATATGACTTACAATACCTACATAAATAATGCACACTAAAGAACTTATTATCAACTTCAAACCCGTGAGTTATAACTTGTAATAATATTATATTTGTTTGTGTTGTTACAAACATAAATATTGCAATTTACGAGTATTCGGTTTACGAGTACATATCGCCGCTAAGTTAACTTGTTGGCTGTGGTACAGATATACAGATAAACATTATGTTTACTATAATCATTCATTAATCATTATAAGTATATACAGTGGCGTACGCAGGATTTTTCAATGGGGAGGGCCTGAAAATAAATAAGTAATCGGTAGACACAAGATTAGACATGAAAGAATAAAGTAGGTTAGGTGCTATTTGAGTGTTCTAATAAAATAGGTACTGTTAAAAATATATATTATAATGTATATATATATATAATACAATATATATATATATATATAGTAGCGTATTTATGGAGAGGGAGCCAGGGGTACTGAAAATTCATGTAAATATTATTATATTAACGATTGGTTTTCAATATATTTAGACCCACCCACCAGGGAAAAAGTTGAAAATACGTCACTGTATATTATATAATATATAACATTGATAATATGAAACATAAAAAATGTAGAATTATACTGACAATGGGGGGGGGCTCCAGCCCCTTAGCCCCCTCCCCCCTCTGGGTACGCCCCTGAGTATATAGTTATATGAAGATGGGTTCCAAGTATATATAATACGTTTCAATAGATATATTTAAATAAATAGTTTGTATATAGGTAAGGTAAGATGAGTGTTGGGCACAATCAAGGATATTGTAAATTAAATTTCCGAGCCTATATTACCATATATACTATTATATTGTATATCTGAATCGACTAACGACTTATATTATATTTTACGTGAAATATTAAAAATATTTTAGAAGTGTAATCGTATATAATATATTGGTCAAATTCAAAATAACAGAAATATATATATATATATAGAACTATCTATTTGACTTAGGATAACCGCACGTAACTAAATGTAACTAAATAGTATAATTGAGTTTTTCGTGTTTCAAATTTCGTAAGTATAATGGATTGATTTTTGGATATAACGACTAGCCATATACATTGTGTTCAAATTTAATGGTAACATGAATTATTTGGGACCTGTAATTTGATACTGGTTTTTTATTGCCGGATAGAGTACATAAAATACAAATAATTTGAAAAAAAAAAATGTTCAATTTTTTTTCATGTGAAATATGTTCCTATTTAAGAAAATATTATATTATAAAAAGGATTAAAATGTTATTTTTTTTTAATCAAATTATATGTATTTTATTCATCTTTATCCGACAAAAAAATCCTGAATAAAATTCCAGGTCATCCGTACAAAATTTCGTGTTTCCATTAAACTTGGAACCCACTGTACCTATATATGTATAATAATAATTAATCTGCAATATATTGGAATTATTTTTTGACAAAATAATTTATTTTAAGTTTAAATGAATGTATAAATAACGTGATTATTAATAATATTTCGTAAAAAATTCAATTTACCAGAAAAACATTCTTAATATATCGTAAATTATGTGAAATTATTGTGGGTCATTACTCATTATATCCAAAAATCAACTCATTACTCATAAAATTGAAAACATAACATCCGAATTCATTATATAATATTATGTTGTATATGTACACTGTCTTAGGATGTTACACACATAGTTATTAAGTTGTTTTTCTATTTAAAAAGAAACACACAGTTGTTAAGTTATTTTATCTTTTATATACAAACATTAAAAAAAAAATAATAGTTAAAATCTAACAATCGAAAAATATTTTATTATTGTGTACCTAATCACGGTATTAATTGTTGAAAGTCAAACAAAAGGAATTTAAAATATGTTTTGGTTTTAAAATTTGAGAGTGACAATATATTTTTAGACATTTCACATTGGGATATTAGAAGATGCAAAACATTTTTTTCTACATTTTTAAAATCACTGTAACTTTTTTGACAATTGATATTTTTAAAATGCCGTTGTGTTTGTATTCTAATTGTTCTGTTTATAATTTTTATAGTTAAAAAATGGCACTACAGGTAACTAAAATAATTTTGAACGCCCTTTCGTTTGTTTTTCGTGAACATATTTTTAGTTTTTATTAAAATCTTTAGTGAGATGTCTTTTTAAGTATTATAATATAAGTGTAATGTTCATAATATTTTATTATACGTTTATTACTATTATAATAATATAATATAATATTCAATTTATAATGATATAGGTAACATTGTCACGTCTTCTAAATACCGCTATAGAGCTTTTACTGCGATAACGGTTGATGTCCTTTTATTGCATATAGGTACACGCGTGTGATATTATAATATCATTCACTCTACATACTAATATTGTGTGTGCATCGTCATAGTGCATACATATACTGTAATGCATACTGTTTGTGGAGTAATTTGGATGCAAATGGTGCACTTGTTTCGCCAAAATATATTTTTAATGATTAAGCAAATTTTGTATTGTCGAAAATATCCAATTATTATCATTTATATAAAATGTCAGAAAAGTTTCTATATAGTTTTTTTCCTATAGTTCTACGAAAAAGAACTAGTTCTTCTCGTTCCTTATTTAATATTAAATTTGTTTTAAATTATTATTTATATCATATATAATGCAGGCTCTTACTTGTATTATATAGACCACATACTCGTACCTTCTTTAAAATTTAAATGTCACTATTATATAAATTATAGCTAAATAGAGATACTTATCAACAGGATACAGTTGTGATGCACTCTTTAGTATTGATTAGACTTGAATATAGTTATTATTAATTATTAATTAATATCGTTAATAGAAATAACATTGAATAATAAAATCTATATTATCTTGTAAATTTTAATGAATGCATGGTAGATTTGAAAAAATATTTATTACCCTATTTTTTTAATAAAAGGAACTAGAATTTTCGTTGACGTTCTTTAAAAATAAGAATTCCATCCACATTTTATTATAGGAAATCGTTTTTTCTCAACACCACAGAAATATACACGTTTGTTTTCATAAAACATAGTGGTTTATAGTTATAATTTATGTATATTAAATGTGAGATAGTCAGGGAAGGATTAATTGAGCGTCTATGACCATATCGAAAGTTAACGCAAGTTTAATACAATTGTAAATGCTCATATCTAAAACCCAAGGGAATTGCGAACATACATGAGTGTACATTTTATTAACAATCAAGGAAAAATTAATTTAATATAATAAAATTAAATTTGGAAATGAATTAATATTTAGAAAGTTTAAGTTTTGAAGGAGTACTGCCATGAAGTAATAAAATTATATTTGTAATTTTGAATTGGAAACGTATTCTATTGTTACATATAGCATTAACTTGTGATTTAAAAAGCTTCTATTTACATGACATAATTAGTACGTATTTGAAACGGGACATATTATGAGACCTCAGGAAGACAATTCTGTAATATCTTCATTGTTGTCATTGATTTTTCCTCTTATTATTCCAGTAAATTTTTTAATTTGAAAAAAAAAAACACGGATATTTGGTTTATATATTTGCGACAGTTTGTTAGAAAAATATTACCTCCCTATAAATTTCATCTATTATAATAAATATTTATAAAATATGCGAATATTTTGCAATTATCCAGAAATAACAATTTTTATACATTTTCATGCAAATAATATGTAAAAGTATAAATAATTTGACTTATAAGTATTATTTGTATATTGCGATATCAGTTATAAAATATAAATGTAAATTAATGGTTATAAATAGAAACAAATAAAATGTATAACGATAACATATATAATATAATTTATGTTATTGTTTACTAAATTGTAATTTATTATAGTGACAAGTGACAAGTGACAACATTAACTGTCTTTATTTTAAATATAAGTGTTTTGATAATTAATTTCGCAATATTTAAGATAAAATACATATTATTTTAGTTCATAGGCCACCTAGAATTATATCCAGAATCATAATATACTTTTCTGTATATAAATTATGCCACTGAATTCTGGATATTATAGTAATGTATATACGTGTACACGTGACCGAGTTTAAGAAAAAATCTTAGGAAAAAGCAAATAAAAAAGCAAACCTATAGATTACAGTGAATATAATTTACAAAAAAATATATAATAAGAATAATCATGAAAAGATATGTATAAAAAAATATTTTTATGTGTACTTGGTATAATTAGTACACCTATGCATCAATTCTTGATGCATCAATTTTTAAATTGTATTTTTTACTATCCGTAGATTGGTTTAATGATCCAACATAATTTGTTTTATATTTTATTATGACTGTCTTGGTCTTCTTCTCACTGCAGGTTTCCCCTAGATTCTTCCTTAAATTATGGTAGTTCTAGCTATTCATATATTGTTCCGTATAAGAGGTATAAAAGATTCATCCATTTCTTTCTTCTCTCCACAATAGTCTTCCACATAGATCTCATATCGTTCATCCTGTATAGTACACAATATATGAACGGTGCTCGGGTAAAAGGAAATAAGTCCATTTTATAAGTTTTTTTTTTATTGCAAATTCATGTAGATTTTAATAATTCACATCGATTGGCATAAAAAAACAACAAACATTGCAGAACATATAGCAAAAGTATTGATAAAAAATGTTAAATTTTGGATATTTTTGAAATTTTTTGTTAGTTTCCCGAAAGTAGTGTTTTTGTACTTATTGCCTTTTACCCGAGCACCGTCCATATATTTATTTGACATTTATTCTGTTCGGGATATTTTTAACAATCATTGTCAACACTAAGTTTCGAAAGTTTTCTTTTATCCGTCTTCAGCATTGTCCGTGATTTTGTTCTATATTTATAATATTTTCTCGTATATTTTCATTAAATACTGGCGTTTTTCTAATATTAATGTACGATTTTTGATAAATAGTTTTTATTTTTATTAAACATCTGCTTAGCTTGGGCTTTTCTACAATTTTTGTCTGTGGAACTCTTTCTGTTATATGTAATTTTGTCTCCTAGATATGTATAACTATTTATTGTTTCGAGTTTGATATTGCTCACAGTAGCACAGTTATATTTGTATCTAAATTATACCACAATATCATTGATAATTTTTAAAACGCTCTGCCTTATATTACATTCAATTTAAATAAAATATTTTCGATTCTGAACGAAGCTAATATGAAGATAGTGGTTTTACAAATTTTTGACCAGAAGACTTGATCCAATTGGTAAATGTGTACTCATTTGAACAGGAAGATATTTCAAGGTTTTTTTTTTGACAAATGCGTGGGGTAAAATGACCGAAAACGGCATAAAACGAAATTTCGAAAAAAATGTCTAGATTCTAGTTTTTGAAACTTTTAAAAAGTATGTATTATACTATTATTCATACGTCATTCAATTTTTAAAACTTTATTTTGATTTAATAAGTACATGTTTATTACACCGAAGCTGCACCCAGAATCGTTTTAGCAAAATCTATGATTATTATCATTGTTTTCAAATTCAATATATCCTCCACCAGTATCATCCTACCCTATGAGCGAAGAGCTTCTATGCCCCAGCTGATCGGAATTTTATGTTCGATTTCTATAAAAAAATATTGCATTTCAATCAAATATGATTGATTATATATATTTTTAATATTATTTTCCATATTCAAGATATTTTAAAGATAATGTTTTAGTTCATATATTTAGGACCTTTTTTGTAAGGCATATATTTTGCAAATTTCTAGAGTATACTTAGAAAATAATACATTCTGCTAGATTAGAATATAAGAGCTCTATATTGTTATTTTGGAAATTGTTTTAAAAGAGAGAGTTTTTAAGGTACAGTATTTGCATTATGCTTATATGCGACACATATATATTATATAGGACCCACTTTCAGTTTCTGTATTTTTGTTTACCTACATTAAAGAACCGATGTTATGAGTACAATTTTTAGGTTAAAATTCGCGTCTCAAATATCGCTAATAAGATGTAATTGGAAAGTCCATTTCGAAAAAAAAAAAAAACTCCGAGTCCTTTCGTTCTAAGCCAATAACGAATCCTATAAATTGTTTATTTTCACTTGATTTTTTTCAACGACCCGAGGGAGTATACCTACGACTAGTGCGTATGTACCTTATAATGTGCATTATATGAGACGTGTTTTTGTTTTTTGTTTACATAATGTATCCTTCCTGGATTGATAATTTGCAGTATTCGAAAAAAAAAAAAATATTAAAAAATGAAAACAAAACAATAATACCCGGTAATGTCTTCGTCTTCGCCCCCCGAGTGTAGGCGGTTGAGTCCCTCTATATAATATTATTATGATTACAATATTATATTCAGAGGCGACGGTCGGCGACGGCCGGCGTTCAAGGACTGCCGGTCGCATTCCACTACGGTTCATTTGCCCAAATAATCCGTTTTTACCGCCGCCGCCGCCGCCGCCGCGGTCATTACACGCCTATAATAAGATGCTGCGCGGTCCTTCCTTCCTTCATCTATCCTTGTACTCGGTCCCACCGAGATACGATAATAGTATCTGATACAATACAATAATATACAGCGTACAACTGCCTCCACAGCACATTTACCTATATCAGTATACGTCGCGACAGTCGTCGTATGCGTTTCGGTGTTTTTTTTTTTTCCCGATATTTTTCTCGATCGTCTCGATCGTCATATTGGTACTATTATATATCACGACGATCCATACCGAACACAATATTACCATACACGGCGACGATACCGATAATTTTTGTCGTCGTTTTTTTGTCAGTTTACTTTTTTTACTTTTCCGTATTTTATCGAACTCTTTATACCCGAAGTTATAAAACTTTATTAGCCTCGTATCGATTTTTATAATATATACATATATATATATATATATATACATATGTATATTATAAAATATATTGTAGAAAAGTGCGTAGACATATTATATTATCGCGTGTAGCGGTGTCGAATTTCGAACGTTATAATAATAATACTCGTATTATCTTTTATTATCTATTTATTGTCGTTTTTCGTACACGCCCGGGTTTTCGATCGTATTTTCAATGCTCGTCGACACGGTGTCCGATGCACACGTGCATTTCCATTATTCGGCGAGGAGGTTCAGGGACGTGTTATTGGCCAATATTTTATCCGGACAAAACAAAACCGAGGTACCTATACACTTATGTCATATACTGTTTTTACATGATACTATATAATATAGGTAGTTAAGTGGCCGAGTTTCAGTTTTTCGACAATTTAATAAGAGACCGATTTTTGTCTTCGAATCAAAAAAAAAAAATCAACACAGGTCATCGATTTCAAGCATCACATTTTCAGTGAAATTCAAGTTATAAAATGGTCAATATTTCAACATAGTATAATACATATATAGGTGTATTTTAAACCGTAAAATCGAAATTAACATTTTAAGTCAATAGTTCACAACTTAAATATTATGTAAATTAGCGTAAAAGCTTGATAATTTAGATTCAATTTTTTTTAACTCGAATTTTGCAGAATATCAAAGTAGATATATTAATCCGATTAGTGATAAAATTGAATGTGAACTACACCCTGTCATCCCAAAATGGTACCCCTAAGTGTAAGTATTTGTATGATTCATGGCACAGTTCACCGACTTCGAATTTGCCGACAAGCCAACCGGTTGTAATCATTTTTTTTTTAAATACACTTCCCACAAACTTCCTGACTACGAAAATATTGTGATTTGTAAACTGTAAATTTGTAAATTTTTATTTAATTTAACGATTATAATTTAACATCAATTAAAATTATGATAAATGTAATAAAAATAGTAAGTTATGATATTATTTTAGTAATAAGAGTCTTACAAGGTGATAAAGAAATAGTCCGCTTACTGATTATATTTAAAATTAAGATTAATGGATTTAAGATATATAGGTACTTACTCACATTTATTACTATCTAACTTGCTCGCCGATAAATTTATGAAATATCATTTTTGTATTTATATTGACATGACTAAATGAATTATTATATATTTTCAAAAATTACATGTTGTTGCTATTTTCATTATTGACATTATTTTAGATTTTGAGTAAGTGGTTGTATAATTTGACTATAACCAATTTGTATTATTAATTTTTTGCTCTGAAAACAATGAAAATTTATTTACACGAAAATTTATTAGATTTAAATGGTAACGGTTATAATTTAATAAAATTGATTATTTAGTCATCGAAACATTATAATCATTTTGTTTTAAACATTCAAAACAGTTGAATCTATTAATATTTTCAAAATAAATTGATAAAATTTACAACCAGGTACTTATATAACTTAAAGATATTCACATTGTACACGATGAAATGAAAATCTACAGGCCACTTGTTATAATATCCGATGATTGGCGTGGATCGGGAAGTCACGAATTTTTCGTATTGTCTGCATAATATTATTTTGATTATTTTCGATTTTGTCGATTCATCGATATCTAAAGTTTAATTTCAATTTTTCCACCGGACGCAAATAATACTCATTTTATCAGTTAACTAGGTGGGATTGCATGGGAGTCGTTGACTTTGCTGGAGAAAAACTTTTCACAACAATATATTACATGTACAACAGAGGTAATAATCATAATCGAATTATATAGTTATATGCGTCTTAAACAATAATTTTAAATTTGATATGCATATTGTTAATTTTATGATACGTAGGTTACAATAATATAGTCAAATGTTCTATGGGATCTTCTTCAGAACCCTATCGCATATATTAATTTTTGTATTCTAGATAGGTACCTACGTGTTTGTAGTATTTAGCTTTGTAGTATTCATTAATCGTATTTACAACTAATCGAAAAAATTTTCAAATAGACCAATAAATTATAAATTTTCCCCGAACCAAATCTACAACTATGCATATAACTGTGTACATCATATATAAAATAATCTTATAAATTATTTAAGGTAACAGTTCAGACCATATTGATATATTATACTAATGTAGTTTTATGGAACATATTGTTATAATATTTATATTTACATTCTTTTTAAAAAATTAAATAATTGAACAACTAAATAATAAAAGTAAAAAAGTGACCAATTAAAAGGCATACACACCATACATTTTAAAAGGGATTTGTTTAGGCAATTTTCAAAAAAAAATATTGAAAATTTTAATAGGAATCTAAATTGAGTCTCATATTTTTATCACGTTTTATTATTGTGTAATCACGACATTTGTTCAAAAACTACTTCTGGATTTTTAATCACAGTTTGATGAAAAATTACAATAAAAAAGAAAAAATTACATTACATAAAATATGAGAACTTTAACAACAGCCAAGCATAGAGTTTTTTTTCAATAAGTTTATATATTTGAACATCTAAGACCTGTGATTGAAAAATTTTGAATTTTTAATATACGGTAACTAAGAGGAGCTGTACTTAGAAAGCGTGAACTTATTTTAACGGTGTCAAAACATGTTCTCGCTTTCTAAGTAGAACTTTTCTCTTAGTTATCGTAGATTTAAAATTGAACTGGAATAATATGATAGATGAGAATATTTACTATGAACGAGCAAAAAGCTTTTTTTAGTTAAAATCATTTTTAAAATTTTAAAATTTATAAATTTTACGGTTTTTAATCACAATTTTAGAAGTTTAAATATATTAATGAACAAAACTCTATGTTTAGTCTTTATTCAAGTTTTCATATTTTATTTAGTCTAATTATTTCCCTTTTAAGATAACTTTTGATCAAACTATGATCCGAAATCCACAAGTAGTTTTTTGAGCAAATGTCGTGATTACACAACAATAAAATGTGGTACTAATATGGGCCTATCTTTATATGTATTTTAACATATTTAATTGTTAAATTTTCGTTATTAAAAAAACCTCTTAAAAATTTCCTTCACTGAATCCCTTTTAAATGGATAGTATTGTGTCCTCTTAATATAATATTTTAAATATTTTATTTCCAGTTAAATCCATTCTATTGGTTTTTTTTTGGACACCCCTCCCACATATATACAAAATAAATTCGTAGTAGGTATGCAATTATATAGGTACACCTTTAGGCTTCAACCTTTGAATATTGAGGTATAGGAATATTGAGCTACAATTTTGCAAATTTTAATATTGATTTATGGCATTTCCATATTCCATAGACGGTCATAATTTATTCTTTAAAAATGCCTTTATAAAGAACACGTTATCTTACATTACAACTTATATCATATTGTAGTTAGATATACCTATATACCTAGAACATTCAAATGGTATTTACCGGAGCTGCTTGAACATAAGTGTCTTGAGTATACTTATAATGTATGTATCATAATATATAATTATAATATATGTCATATTACCTATTTACCTATTATTTATTTCGTATACTTCGAATATATATTTATATTACGTTAAATTTTTGTTTTAACTTCACTGTAAAAAATTAAATTTTCTGTATAATATTGTTTATTTTATTTAAACTCATTAGTTTAGAAAAAAAAAATACTTTCTAAAAAATAACGTTTATTAAGTTTTTTTTTTTATATATTATAGTATTTTCGTATTATTTAGCATTACAAAGCGTTTTTCTCATGAAGTAAGACTATACAAGAAAAAAGTTTAACTTCGCTCGTTGGGTGTCAGTAGGGATGGTTGCACTTCGCTACTGGCCAGGATACTCTTGGTGGATGTATTGCATTTGAAAGCAGTGATAATTCATTGCATTCAATAAAACGATTCTGAGCATAGCTTCGGTATAGTATTCATAACTCTTAATATTAGTTATATACTCAGTACCTACCTATGCTTAACATTACATCAAAGATCAAATGTAGAAATAAATATGAACTTATGAAATTCTGAAGAAATGAAAAATTTGGATTTGACGAAATCGTATTTTTAGCGTTTTTTCGTCATTTTTTGGTAGTTTTTCCTTACGCAATAAAAAACTTTTGAGAAAATCAAAAATTACCTGTTAAAAGTACCAACTAGATGAAATTTGCTACAGGAAACCATGTAAGCTTGTAAAGATCGGAGTACTCCTTCTGGTGGTAAATTTGTTAACAAAGAAAAAAAAAATGATAAAATAAACATCATTGTAAAACTACTAGCTCCCTCGCTACGCTCAGAATCTAAAATATCGATCATTTGAAAAAATAAAATAAAAATAGTGCATGAAATACTCGTAAGTTGATAAATATTTATACTAAACTATAAACGTCTTATATTTCAGGAATATGTAACAGAATATTGTTTTATATAACAGTGTAAATACCTATATAATATGACTTCATTAACGACTATATTTCCAAAATAAATATTTATACATTCATATATAAGTTGAGTTGCAAATTTTACTTATTCACATTTAAATCATTTAATTTTTTGTAATTCTTGACCTAACATAATATACCGCAGTATTACCATTTGCTAAAAGTTGAAAAAAAAAAATGAAAAAAATGAATTTAAATAAATTAAATTAAATTAACCAAAAAGCCTACGGTTTAAAGAATTTTAATTTTACATCATTGTCATTTCACATTTGACATTACCTATTGATAAAACAGGCTTAAAAAATAACTTTAAAAATTTAAAACTATAAAAAATATTTATGTTACTGATACAATAGTATATAATATATAAACATTATAAAATATATGCCTATATATATATATATATATATATATATATATTTGTCAATATCTATTAATTTGGAAAAATAGTGTAAAAATGTTTTTTCCGTTTGTTTGAAAAATTATATGAATATGGTGTTTATATGCTATTTTACCCTTTTACCGACAATTTTAGTTTATGCACATAAGCCCACGACCTATATAATATATTGTAAAAATAGTTTTAGATAATTTATTATATTCTGTAAATGTCCACATGCAGCTGTGCAGATTCAATTATTTTTACATTGTCAATACAGGGCGTATTCAGGAGTCTGTCAAATGTCATCATACATCGACCGTGATAATGTGATATCTGATTAATATAATATGACAGCATATACGATATACCACTATATGTACTGTAACACACTTTCAGTTCCGTTTCATCTTTGTCGACAGTTGTTATGAAAAAATTGGCCATCCGTGTTTTGAATTAACTGTATATATATTTTTTTTTATTATTGTTATTTTGATTGAATTATATATTATCCATAAAAATACATTCGTAAATTGAATAACGGCGTATACTATTGTACTTGTATAGTACTTATATATATCTACAATTTCTGCAGAAGGCGGATAATACACACATTATATGATGCTCAAATTTCGGCACAAAAAGGAACAAGTTAGATAAGCATTTGCAGTTAGCTTAGATTTTTTCTGTGTCAAAAGAATCCATTCAATTTTTATATAACCGCTATTTATTTTATTAGGTATATATTATAACATTTTCATATATGGTAAAATGGTCTCGCAGTGAATTGAAATTTATAAAATCATTTAATAATTCGATTATTCACATATTCTAGCCATAATATTTTATCTAAATAATTATAATTTTTATATATATTGCAAAGAACTCAATTTAATTCATTACCTACCTACCTATATAGAATATGAAAGTATAATTTATTATAATCTAGTATTCATAACTGAATACTATACTAATACTGAAATACTGAATACTAATACTATACGGTATATACCTACCTACCTATATATATATATATTATTACAATAGAGATGTATCTAAATAAATATATGTAAATTATATGCGTGTGTTCGACGATAATAGACGGCAATTTGTAATTTTGAAAATATATGTGACATATTGTACTGCAATAAATATATAATACATGGAATATTCAATAGAGATTTAATTGTGTGTGTGCTTTTTTTTAGGTTAATAATGCGGGGAAAGCGGCAAAAGCTGGCGTAAGAGAAGGATTTCTGATCGAATCGATAAATTCTGCATCCGTCGATCATCTGACGTCCAGCGAAGCTCAAGCGTTGATTAGAAATTCCGGAGACACGTTAACCATTGGCGTTTATAGGTTTGTAACAATAATATTGATAATATAATATACTTTTATTCTATAAATAAGTTACAAGTTGAAATTACTTATGAAGATAATACACATTCACATCACTATATAGCCATCATTGATCTTAGTATCAAGTATATAGCATAATATTGCAATAAACTAATATATTCAATCCTTATATTGATATAATATTAGTAGAATTTGGTTCTCAAAATATTATCAAAAGTAAAAACATTTAAAAGTACTACGTATACTGTAAAAAATACTTGATAATACATTTTGGGTTCATAAATGATCCTGCGATAAATCGCACATATTATACATAAAGGGACAAGAATGATACTCACAATATAAGATTAATATAAAATAAATTGTATAGATATATACTAGCTTATACTCATTTTTACAGTTCAGTACAATAAAAATCTTTAAATAGAGTAAACGTATGAAGTAAACAAATAGTTTTTTTTCAGTTAAATTTATAGTTTTTAACGCATCGAATTATTTTTCATATTGATTAGTTCAAAAGTGCCGACAGGATAAAGAAACCGAAAGCCTTATCGTCTCGCATCACTCACCCTGACGTAAGTCTACGTTGTATTATTATTTTTTAATTTGAAAGCAATAATAAATCATTGCATTCGGAAAACTCTATTACGAAAGGAGCTCGGCTTATTATAAATTATATAGTCTATATACTTCACACAGAATGATTTAACATTTTTAATTCTCTTAAAAAATATACAAATATACGTAAACATTTTTAAAACGTATATATGCGTAATGAAAATAATATCTAATATGTCTAGGATTTACAATAAAATTATTACCAGCATATACTGGGTTATAAAATTAATTATGAAATCGAAAAATAATAATAGTTTGGCAAAAAAGAAATAATCTGTCGTTATTAGTTATTAGTTACCTACAGTAGAGGATTTAAGGGTTAAATTCTGATCGGAAAACCTATAGGTTTTATTTGGTTCTGTGTATTACAAAAATATTTTATAATAATATAATTTAATATATTTTATAAATTATATAATTTTAATACATTTTTAATATTTTTTGGGGTAAATATTAAATTTAATTAATACATAGATACTGGTTTAGAGAGGGCCTCGGAACAAAAATTAACTATGGGCCCCTTCGGAATTTGCTGACTAAATAACCGTATTAGATCTACCACTGCTTATCTATTACAATAATAAATATCTTAAACGTTTTTGCAGAAAATGTGTTTGACATTTATAACTATATATTTATGTATTTACCTTCTATACAATTAATTTTTAAAAAAATAATTGGAAAAATACATTTTCTACAAGCTGATATTTCAAATTTTAAATATATTCAGCAAATAATAATATCGTCATAATTCTTGAAATTGATCAATTTCGTGATTATTCAAAAACAAATTGTCCATGCTAAAAGTTCAAATCTTAAATAGATATTCTTATAATTATTATATTATAATTATTATATATATATATATATATCTCGTGTATAAAATTTTCAATCAACATATTATGGGGAGACCAGAAAAACTTTGAATAAACATAACTAGAATAACTAGAATCGAATAAATAATTAAAGAATCAAATTTTGAAAATGCTCTCGTTTTCATTTGAATCTTCATTTATTGATACTACAGTAGACGGAAACTTCAAAAATTGAACCACATTTTGTTAATTTACAATATTTTGAACAAGCAAAAGTTTGAATAATCAATTACTAGAATCAATCATTTTTGAAAAAACAAATTTTGAAAATACATTCGTTTGAATCTTTGATTTGAAACTTCATTTCTCGACCATATCTTTTACGGAAATTTCAAACTTTTGAAGTTGCCATAAAATCGATCATATGGAATTTCGTTTTGGTTTGTTTGATGTTTTTGACGCCATTAATGTCGGTATTGTCTACGGTCCCCGACTTTTTTGCGGGAGCCTGGTGAATATTTCCCCCTGTTTGGCGTGTAAAAGTCACAGATATTTTGATGACTTTTTCATCATTGAAAAAAATGATTAATTTGAGTCTTAAAAGTAATGTCCCCTCTCTTAGTTCTCTTATAGTGCTAAACATGGTTAGAATAGCGTTACATCCGTTTTAGTGATCTCTTCTGTTTTACTTTACGGTAAACCCACTACATTGATCCACTAGAGGAAGTCTACTTAATCGGTTAGATAAGAAAGGATTTCAGTGATAACTTTTATGGTGTATATTTTAAAGGATACTGAACCAAAATGTATTCCGTTGAACGAACAAGTGTTCCCACCACAAATTGTGCCAGAGTTATAGTGAAACCAAAAAGTGAAGTGGAGAGGGATTTATAGTTTATGTATGTTAAGTACTTAGTAGCAAGTTCATGATAATATTTGTGATAACAAACATGGTCTACTAAAATAGCAATTATATAAATGTCTATTCAAAATAAGACCATTTCAAACTTTGTTTTTTCAAGAAATGTAATTTATAACACGGGTTGTTTCTTAACGATGTTGATTCAACATAATATACCATTTCCATAGTACGAAAATTATTTAAACATTTATTTAAAATAAAATCATTTTAAATTGTTTCGATTGATGAACATGTCAATTAAAATGAATGCTATTTATAAGAAATGACGTTTCAACATATTATTTTATTCAATGTTTTTCAAACTTTTGCTATGTATCTATATTGTGTTGTATGTATCTATATTGTGTGTCTCAGTATCTGTATTTCAGTATTTTCTTTTACCCAAATATATAATAACGGGCAAAGATGAAATATAATCATTTCGAAACTAATTAATTAATATTATGCTTTGAATGTAATAGTACAAATTCCAATTTAGTATACAATAAATGATTTGAAATGTGTTATTTTTTTGGAAATATTATATTTTTTAAATGCTTTGTAAAACATTATATTCAGGGTAAAAAATAGGTTTTTTTTTTTAAAAAATAACAAAAAATTAGTTTTAAAGATTTTTCATGATGTTTTTTTACATATTTTAAACACGTTTTTTTGTTTAAATGTGTATTTTTTGTTTGAAACGTTTATTAAAAATACAAATTTTTTGGTAAGAAATTCCGGTAATCAAAAATTTATGAACTATATTATATTCTGTAAGGTAACAGAAATATACAGGTAAGTCAAAGGAAAAAAAAGTTCACGAAAAAAAATCAAGTATAAATCTAGAGGAAAAAATCCTTAATTTAAAAATTAACATGGAAAAAAGCTTAAATTAAAAATATAGTCTATACAAATATTTTTGTAAATTTCAAACTTTATTAATGGCAATAAAATATGAAATTTATTACTACCTTTATACCTACCTTTATAGTTTATTATTATACCTAGTGGCTAGTATATATTATATTATATTGTTAAATATACCGCTGTTTATATAATTTAAACATTACATACCTTTTGTTTCTATAAGAAATTATTATTGAAGTATTTATTGTTTGATTTGTTATTACTTATTAGTTATTATCACGATTATTATGAAAAAATATATTATATAGCATTTGTAATTCAGGGCGGATCCATAAATTTTTTATGAGGAGTGGACTCATACTCTTGAATGATTTTGTGGGTACCTACTTATTTGTCTAAAATTATGTCTATATAACATATTATAAGTATATATTTTTTGGAATTTGAAGAGGGTGTACCTACGCTTTCTTCGTCTCCCTTGGATCCACGCCTGTTATAATTTAAATTCAAAGTACATTATTATTATTATGACATTATTTTATATTTATAATATTTACAATATATCTCATGAAAACTTCATGTTTCCGGTGTATAATATAATATTATTCTATAATAAATAAAAATATCATATTCTTATGGCCAATGTTTTATAAATAATAGCTTATAGAATTATATTTATAGTCAACAGAACAATTTATGGTTGATTTTGATAATAATCGTAAAAATAATAAATATCTTTTAGTCCATCGTTTATGCCGTGATACCGTGAAAACGTCTTGCCACTGTGGCATTTTATTGTATGTACCAGTCTTGTAAAGTATTTGAGTAAATATATTTAAATACTTTTATAGTATTTAGAATACTTTTTAAATACATATTAATCAAAGTATTTTCAATGTATTTGAAATACTATTCTATTGGTATTTTTACTAGAGTTACAAATACTTTTATTTAAATACATCTGAATGCAATTTCTTACAATAAGTTCTAATTTTAATCAATTTCATTCAATCAAAATTAATTTTCAAATATGTTTGTGTAGTGTAAATAGTGTAATTTTAAATTTACTTTATCATTTAATTTAATATTATCTTACAGCGTGATGAATATTGACAGACGGAGTCACGGAGATTTATAAATATTATGCGGGTAATGGGTATAAGCGTAATAAAGTTGATAAAAATCGCAACCGCTGCGCGTGGATGATAATAATCGCCCGTGTGAATTATATCTTAAAATAATAATATTGGAATATCGTGGGAAATACAATGGAACATCGAGACTCGAGGGTTTGACACGGGTTTGTTTTGTCTGATAATAATTTTATTATTAGGTAGGTATATTATTATTAAATATATTATAAAAGAATATTTAATAATAAATTAATAACACTATGCGTAACACGGTATCATAAATATATGAAAAATGATGGTAAAAATAATTATTATTAATTTTCAAAATATTGTAAAAACTAAAATTAAAATTTTTGTAATAATTTTAATATTTATTATTTTATTACATTATATAATTAAACATTTATAGTTGAGTGATAGAGAAATTGTAAGACCTATAAAAAAAATATATTTTAAATAATACGACTGTTTTAAAAATAAATTGAAAGCCTTAGAAATGTACAAAAGTATTTGTATTTAAATATATACCAAGTAATTGTATTTGTTCTTAAATACTTTTTATGTCAATGTATTTGTTACAAAGTATTTTTTACAAGACTGGTATGTATATTAGATTGGAAAAATTTATATAAATTAGATTTTTAAAATTGAAAAATGACTGTTTTAAACGAATATTTTTTTTTATCAATGTTTAAAACAGGACTTTTAAACGTTTTAAACAAAATCGTTATGTTTTTTTTCGGACGTTTTTTTTTGTTTTAAACGGATTTTAAACATACGTTTAAAAAAAATGTTTAAAACATAACTACCCTGTTGTATGTATATTGTTAGTATTACTAATAATATTTTACATTAGTTGAGGCAAAAACTTTTTGCGCCTGAAATTTACGTTGATACAATATATTTTACGTTTGAGCATGGTTATCAATCGTATTTACTTATTATTATGTTATATATTATATTTTTATATTAGGTATTTGAATTATAGGACGTTTTTATATTTCCATCCAAACAATTATAAATACATTTATAAAAAGGTGGCAAGTAGGAGGTGGAATTATTACGTTCTTCGGGTAGAATACATCTATAATAATAATAATAATAAGAATTTATTCAAATGAGTAAAACGGGTATAAGGTGTTATAGTATACAATAAACAATAACGTAATTAACAATAATATAACAATAAAACTCAACAATAATAATTGAAGGGGCTGCAACACCAACATAAAATCGATCGAAAATCAGGATAACACGATGGGACTTTGAAAAGTCTGATTTCAATATTCTGAAAATTGTTTTGAATTCGACAATTCATTCTGTCTTCTAAAGTTCGATCGAGGCATTTTTTTTTTTTGACCATGTTATTTATTATTAAAAATTGCAATTTTTAAATATTGATTATATTTCAATCTGTAATAATAGTATAGAAAATTTCTTGATTGATCCCTAAAAGACCGACCGATAAATGCAAATCTGTTTTAAGATTTCAAATCCTACTTTTCAAAGTTCCACAATTTAATGCTAGATTTTGATTTTTCCTAAAATTAAGTTCTTAAAACTTGCCTGTACAAAATCAGGGCTGTTCCGAAGAATTTTTTTTTTTTTGGGGGGAGGGGTGAAAAAAATAATATAATCCTTTTCTTCAAAACATTAAATGAGCAAAAAAAAAAAAAAAGTTATCAACTTTTTTTCCATTTTGCCGACTAAAATCCTAATAATTTATAGTTTGCTGATTTAACATTCCGAAAAATACTTCCTTGCTGCATAATTTCCCAAAAAAGTTCCAAATACTTCATTCAAAACATGAATTAGCAAAAAAAAAGGCCATCGACATTTTCTATTATTTTCCGACTACACTTAATTTTTTCAACTGAACTTCATTTTACTGACTGCTTTTCGAAGTTGTGGGTGAGACTCCCCCCCCCCCCGGCGGCTTTGTATAGAATCCCTTATAAATCGCAGTTGTTATGGTTACATTATTTATATTTTTAAAATATAATAGATAGGTAATAATATAGTAAAATAAATAATAATATACTATACTCAGTAATGTATAGTAGTATTTAAGTCGAAGTTTAATATTTCGCTTTACACAAAAAGAATAAATCAATATTATTAGCTGAGTGTTTGTTATACAAAGCCTTGGGAATTTTTTAAATAATTTATTCTGTATGATGAAATATATAGATCGGTTATTATGAGAAGATATGTTAAAAGGGATATAAGTTAATAGATAAGGACTCCCAATTTAACTATTAATTCATTTATAAAAAAAAAAAAAATCAGATAACTAACATCTAGAGACTAGTGTGGGAATGCTAAGGTTTATATTATTATTAAAATCGTGATTGTCAATAATAATATCAAATTTAAAAGCTAAAAATTTATTAAAGCGGACATGAACGCATTGAATAAGATGATCTCATAGGTGTTTGACGAATCTATAATTACATTTTTCAATATAAAAATCCTTATTTTTTACTTCTTTAAATTAAATTCATTTTTTTAGTAATTACATTTTTTAAAACGATAATGAGATCTTCTCTATTCTTTTCTATTGATAATAGGTGTTTTAATTTTAAAATTATTTTAAGAGGTAATATCTTTGAAATGTTTTTATTGCTGAAAATCATTGGTGTGGTGTTCTCAGAAAAATCAAAAAGTAAAATCTGGAAAGTACTATCTAGGACAAATTTGTTATCAAAAAAGTTTGGTACTCTAAAATTACTACTCCACTCGATAGGTTGTTTCTAAAAAAATTAATCAATTTACATAGTTATATAACTAAAAGATTCCTCCTCACTCCTCTCAAAATAATATTACATGAAAATAAAAATGTATTAAAAACATTTAGTCAGTTATACCCATAGTTTTTTATATTGTTTATATCGTTTTTTTATTGTTCTTTTGTGAGTAAGCAGTGTACGGAAATAACTCAGCTATGTATATTACATAACTTGTATTTAAAAATATTTTTGGAATAACTTGTAATTATTAATAAATTATAATGAATAGAAAATATTTCAATATTTTTTAGTTATATCATTATAATAGGTACTATGTATTATACATATATATATGACGTTATAGTGTGTTTGCTCTGTTAAAAAACCGGTCTTCACATTAATTAAAAACATATTTTAGAAAATATAATATTGTTAGAAGAAGTTATTTTATAATAATCTAATTAAAAAAAGGTAGATATATACGTATGTACAATATATTTTACAACATAATATTGTTAAAACATTTAATACAATACCTATATTATATGTTATTTTTTAATTATGTTTTTTGTAATTTTTATAGGTATTTTTGATGTAATTATAGTAACTTGTATTTAGATACATTTTATCAAAGTAACTAATTAACTCGTATCTAGTTACATTATTTGATGTAACATGTACCCTTATATTATATGAGTGGGTTTATGTGGTATACATATGCTCATAACTCATAGTTTAACATTTAATTATGGTTAATTAATTAAATATTTATCGAAATATGATATTTTGTGTATTAGTTTTGTTAATTAAGATTATTAATTATAAGAATTTTTTATTAATTACCAAATATATAATATAATTATAACTACCTATACATATATGTTATATTTACTAACATACGTTAGATAAATGTTATTTTTTAAAAATACCAGTACATTTTCGAATACTCAAAAATAATAATACTTAAAAGTTAATGAGTATGATTTATTAATTTATATTTATATGTACATTTTAATAAATAAGAAGAAATGCTCCAAAAGTTTCACATAGTCCTTTAAAGATTGCAGATTGGATGCGTATGTTTACTTTAAGGTGATTATTTCTTTGATATTTTGATAACTGTTTTTGTTTTCATAACTATTTTCATATTTTCATTTTTTAAAAAAATTAAAAATATGAACATTTTAAATAATACCCATGAAAAAATATGATGCACTTTATCCTACCTACCTACACCTGGTTTTAGCACAATCTATTTTTGTTGTTTCTTACTTTCGTCATTTATGTTGTTAATCTTAGAAACTTGAAATGTTGACAAGTTATTTATTTTGGCATTTTATATCAGGTATACGACCAAATGTTTTAAAAAAAATAAAAATTCTAAAATGAGTTATTTTTTACCGATATGTTTTGTATACAATTTGGAATTTTAATTTCGAAAATCCGAAATTATAATTTTATTTTACTACTGAATTAATAAGTTTCACAAATAATGACGATATTATTAGCGAATAGTTTTATTTTATTTTTGACTTGTGTATAATAAATATAATGTATAGAAAAATATGTATAATTATTAGACAATATTATAGAATCCTAAAATACAACGCTTAATTTGTTATCATTTTTATTTTTAAAACAATATTTTCCAATGTTATTTTTAAAAATAAAATGTATGTAATAGAGGGACAGGTTTATAAAATAGTAGTGAGTATTATGACATTTCTGGAACCTGCAGCAATTATTTCTTTTACAATTAATGTTTCTTTTTAACGATTTATCTTATATCATAATAATTTTAGACTAAATATAAAATATTAATTTATTGATTTATAAACTGAAACATTTGATCTTAATTTATAAAACATAATATGTTAATAATATTATATACAATAATATAGGTAGGTACAATTTTCGTATTTTATTACATATTATTACATAAATAATAACCAAAAATGAATTAAAAATAAAGACACATAATAGAAGAATAGGTCACACAACTTGAAAAAATATTTAAATAAAACAAAAATTAGATTTTGAACCGTTTATTTTTAAAAATTTAAGGAGATTACGTGACCAGTATATATTTTGAAGCGCCATGGAGGATTATCGGGATTAGTAGCGGATACGACATAGGAAATGGGATGATTTAAATGATTAAGAGTGTTTTCTGGAATATTTTTTATAACATTAAGATGATAATGAAGTAGTGAGTTATATATATATATTGTTTGGATTCTATAAATTTATGGTACAACAAAATATTTTTAAGAATATTATAAATTATTTTTTTAAAGTAAACGTGTAGATTACTTCAAATTATATGTATTATTTAAACTTAATTATGTTTATTTTGCAGATATATAAGTAGGTACCTAGTTAATTGATTTTGCAGTGCAGTGATTATTTATAGGTATTTTAAACAGGTTGATACCTAATAAAAAAAAAAAAAAAAAATTAAAAAAAGATGTTTTTTTGGGTGTCGACCAAGTATATGTTCTGGACGGTTAAACCCCACGCCCATCCTGTGTATTACAATAAAACCACTATAATCATGATAAATCTCTATGCCTCAGCTAAAGACACGCCTTTTTGACCCTATAAACACGACACTCAACAGTAAATTTTCAAAGCAATTGGAATTTACATATCATCAATAGGTAAACTATGTACAATTATTATTCAACATAAAAATGTAATTTTACTTAAATTGTTTATTATTTTGTCCACTTCATGAATTGAGCAATTTTACGATTCATGTGCAGTATTGTGTAATATAATAGCATTGATTATATCAATGATAATATAGGTATAATTCCTTTCTATACTATACCTATACCTATATTTAATAAAAAATATACATTTATGTCTAGGAATATTGAATTTTTTTTTTTTTAAATAGTGTTATATCTATGTATTAATAGGTAGGTCCCTTACTTGGTAAATTCTTTTATCTTGAAACACTAGAATTTTCTAGATTAATTAATTAATTTTGGAATATATTTTTTTTAAATTTATTTGAAATATATCTAATTATTATAATAGAGGATGCATAGATGAAATTGTTATGAATTTTCCTTTTTCATTTTCATTTTTTTTTTTTTTTTTTTTTTGAGACAGTCAATACATAGGATAAACATATCGAATATTTAAACAACATATTGGTATTTTTAAGCATTTTAAGTCAAGTTAAGAAAACGCCACACTGACAATTTTTCAATGAATATCTTGCATTAGAATTCTTAATTTTTATCTACTTACAAATATGTTAGAAATACGAAACCAAAAACAATTTTTAGCTAACAAAATTATCTAGCAACTGGGGAGTATATTTTTGATATACGCATTTTTACACTTCTTATGAGCTGTCAAAATACTAATTTTTTGAATTATTTTTTATCAGCTCATAAAGTGTATAAAAATTCATATATAAAAATTCGGATCCACCATTTACTATAAAATATTGTTCTTTATAATTTATTTTTATTTCATTTTTAAATATTCTATAGTTGATATAAGGGAAAAATGCATAAACATGTTTTTTTAAAACAAATTTTACTATTACAAGACAATTAAAAATTATATTAACACAACACCATTTTTTAATTTTTTGATTTAAATTTTTTTCAATTCATAAAAATTGTCATTTTAAAATCTCTTACAAATCAGGTGTTTGGTGTCTTCTTATAATAATTGAGATGTATCAACACATAAATAGACATATTGTATGTAATATATTATGTAGTGAAGAACAGAGAAATGATCTTTTAGTCTCTTGTACCTTCTATAGATTATTATAATATTGTTACTATACTACCTTCCTACTATACATATAATCAATTATTGATTAAATATTTGGTATTTAGACATCAAAAATTTCAGAAAAATAGTTTGCATCAAGATGTGAAATAAAAAAAAAGTCGTTGTTAAAAAAAACCTTTAAAAATTATCAAGTTAAAAAGTAGTTAAATTTTTATATTGGCTCACAGCGGTTAAACAGATTTTTAAAGTGATTTTAACATTTATGAGTTAAAATACCTATTATTAAATCGATAGAAGACATTTTGGAGTGTTAGGTGTTGGAATGTATAGGTACGATTCGTTAGAACGCGTATAGAGATGCGCGGCCTATGCGGTTGATGCGACGCGTCTTGATTTTTAAACGCGCGGTCGATCATGGATTTTTAGAACCAAATGATGCTTCCTCAAGAGACAATGGTCGGTGCGTATTTATTTTAATTTAATTTTTGTTGAAAATACTGGAGTCAAAATTTGCCTTTCTATTTTCTTCAGTAAATAAGTAAATATTTTGTGTCTTTGCATGTATTTTAATTATAGAACATAATATTTTTATGATCATTGTTTCGTAGTCAGTAAAAAAAAAAAGAACATCAACTTACTTATTTTGAAAGAAATCGAAGAAGAAGAAATTTTTGTTGAAAATAGGTTTATAAAATAAACAAAGGAAATGTTCTGAGCTCGAAAAACTATTGTTATATAATTGAGTAACACGAAAAACATTAATTTGGTTAAATGAATTTCAAGATCAATTTCATTATCGTTTTATATTTAATTGAAGATGCGATAAAGGACGCTACACCGATGCTTTTTAGTATGGGTAGTAGATATAATAACATATTCACGTAAAACTGATAAAACAAATTTTTAAACTAATTTTAGAGGTATATCACTTATTATAAAATGTATAGAGGATAATATTTTCAAGGGAACTTATCGTTGCAGTTTTTTTAAATTTATTTATTTAAAAAAAATATAAATGCAGTATTAAAAAGTTAATTTTTTTTACTTTTTTAAAATTATATTTATATATAATATATACTCTATGACTTTTATTATTTATATATTAAATCAAAAACCAAAACGTTTACTCCAAAAATATTATTTCTATTGATATTGTAATAGGTATTTTAACTCTAAAATTAGATACCTACTATGAATCCAGTTTTAAGTTTGGGGTAACCTAAAAAAATATCGTGATTATATAACAATAAAAATGGCATTAATACGGGATTATTTTTAAATACTTATTTTTTTTAGAAATGTGTTTAAATATATTTTTTTTTTACATAAAATGTCTTCAAAATTTTCTATACAGAATCCCTTAAAAAACGAGGATGATAGCATCTATACACTCATTATCAATCGGTAAAATATAGTTCAAGAACCAAATTCACCGACAGGAAAATTAGTAATATAATTTTGTTTGTAACATAACAAGTATTATTCAAAATTATATTATATAATTTTAGTCGCATATCAACCTTGGCGCGCTTCTTGTGTGTCTAAACTGCTTCTGGAGCGGTCACCGCTGCGTGACTATCGCATCTAAGGAATTGCAATTTTATTTGGGTTTTTGATTTACTTAATAAAATTCCAGTTTAAAAAAGTAAAATTTTAAAACTAAAATGACTTTTTTTAAAATTCAGTAATATATTAAATACCGAAATGAGGTTCTCTATAAAATGTTGTCCTTTATAAATTTGATATCAGGTGTTTTGACTTTTTTTAAATCACTTTATGAACCCGTTTTAACAGTTATGTGTAAATGCGTTTTTTTAAAAATAAATGTGGCGATTACACTACAATTAAATGTGGTGCTGATACGGGATTAATTTAACATAACTTTTAAAATGTATTAAAATATTTTTAAATTGTTAGATTGTCAGATTTCTAAAAATGTCTTAATAATCATCTATATACAGAACTCCTTAAAAAAAATAAGTGTGTAGCATCCTTTTAAAGAAGAAATTAATTTTTCGATCAAAAGTATCAAGTATTTATATACATATACATTACCTACATAGTTAGTGATTATAATTTGGCATAGGTACAGCTGATTACAGAGTTTTTTTTTTTTTTTTAAATGATAACTGATTCATGTTAATTTTTTTATTTTACTCATTTAACTACTTAAATTTTTAGCAATTAAAAATAAATTTTATAAATTGTATTTATTTTAAAACGATGATTGTAATAATGTGTATCTATATTTAATAATAATATAATGTATTATGTATACAAAGAAATGTATTAACATTTTTATTTAGATGACTATTATTTAGATAGTAATCGATCAACCGTAAGGCTAAAAATGAAATTTTTTACAAATTGATTTTTTTTTACTGTAAAACGCAATTTCTGGGCCCCATAATATCTAGTATCTACTTCTGAAAAAAATATAACCAGATGTAACTTTGAAATTTCTAATAATTCTTTGACTATAATATAGTGTATCGACAACACTTCATTTAAAAGGATAGTACATTAAAAACCAATACTTTCAGGTGATTTGTTTAAAAATATTAAATGCAAGTCGGACGTAGCTTACGTCACGCAGGTCACACTATAGGTAGTAAATACCAATAGTATTGATTAGACAATAAGCATGTTGTTTATTTGGGGTATATTTTATGTTTACATCAGAAAATAGTTACGCATTAATTACAAACAATAAAATAAATTCTTAATTCATTCATTAAATATGGTATAAATATATTTGTAGTTATATAATTTTATTAATTTATTTTTTCAATAAAGATATGGGGTATTATACGTTTTAGAGGACACCACATACCAGATTTTTAAGGAGTTTAAATAGGCAATTTTTATGAAATTTAAAAACAAATAAAATTAAACATTAATAATATTTCAATATACTTTAAAAGTAACTTAAAAATAAACCTGTATTAGTAACATTTTTTATTGTTGTGTAATTACATTTATTAAAAAGTATATATGTTTACGCAACTCAAATACCGTGTAACTTTAAAAGAACGTAGAAACAAAACTGTACCATTTTTTGAAAAATGAAACCATGTTTTTTTGGAAACCGATTGTTTAAAATCGTATTAACAAATTAAAAATATAGCGTAGTATAAGGTGTATTTGGTAAATATTAAATAAAATAAAATATCAAAATAAAACATTATTTTGAAAATTCAAATCCAACAAAACAAAGAAAAAGTTTTCATCTTTTAAACGGAATATACATCTCAATGTTAATTGTAGACTTAGTAGAATTTTAATTACAAAATTACTATTTCTCTACGAAAATTTGTTAGTATAGCGTTTTCTTTAGAAATCTAAAAACCTTTTTATCCAAAACTCCTACTCGACAAAAAAAATACATCATTGTAAAATTATGATAGCTTCCTTGCTACTCTCAGAATCTAGAATATGATTTATAAATTATTATAGTTTTACATTTTAAATTTGTACAATATTGTATCCAGAGGAGAAACTTACAATTTTGACACCAGGGGAAGAATTTTAAAATTACGCCCTGTCGTATATATAAATTTCCCCTCCAGAAATCGATTAATTCACTTTCAAAATCACATCATAAATAAAAAAAAGGTTATTGCCAAAAATACACCAGGGCATTGATACAATATTTAGTTAAGAGGACGCTATATACCTGATTTTTAAGAGGTTTTGTATAGAAAATTTTTATAAAATCTTAAGAAAAATGAAAATCCAACAATTTTAAAATATTTAATTATATTTTATAAATAATTTAAAAATAGTCATGTGTCAGTACCATTTTTTATTGTTGTATTATCACGATATTTGTTAAAAATCACGTTCACGCTCTATATAACTACAACTTTTCTCTGTATAATTTCAGAGTCAAAATTTATACAAAATATAAAATATGAAAATATGAGTATTTACTATGCCGCATGGTGGATATTTTTCAGTATGGTTTTTTTAAAAGACTAAAATCCGTGATTGAAAATCGTGAAAGTTTAAAATTAAAAAAAAAAAAAAAACAATTTATCTAAAAAACTCATCTTTCATATTTTGTATACATTTTGACTCTGCGATTACTAAGGGAGAAATTGTCGTTGCAGTGAACGTATTTTAATACCGTTAAAATGGGTGAACATCCTCTTGAGTGTATTATAAAAAAAAAAATAGACCTTTAAATATTTTACGCCAGCCAAAATATTTACGCCCCCCCCCCCTAAAATCTTATTCATATATACAATTATACTATAATATATCCGACTGGTATTATGATAAGAGCAAAATACTGCAATAAATCGCTATATGTATGTATATATATTTTATTATCATATTAATAAATTGATTATAGATAATACATATAAAACGAGTGCGTATATTTATTATAGGTACCTTATTTGTTGAAATCCGATTGGAAACGAGGATATACGGTGGAATGATTACCTTTTTTTTTTCTATAAACACAATTACACAAAACACGCACTAGGCTTTTTTATATATATACCTATTATATATCGTAATTCTTTATCGTTTTAAAAATAAATAATATAATAATACATGCGTGTTAAAATATAAAAAGCCCGTGACACCTTTTAAAATGTAACGAATGCATTTGACATTGAATTTAAATTTGCAAAAATAATATTCTTTATATATATTTATATATATATATATAAATGTTTGCCTAGTACCTACCTATATAGATGTAAAATTAATTTGGTATTTAATGGTATTTTTAATGAGATTAATTTATTAATAAAATATCATATTTTTGTTTTTAGACAATCGAAATCTAATGGTACCGGACAGATCAATCAAGAACACGATACTGGTAAGATTATTTTTTATTTATATTATTATAATTTGTAATTTATTACGCTAAAAAATACACCCAACTAATTGATTGAAAATGATTATTTTTCAATGAACCCTTTCACTCGTTTATACCTGCCTCGTTCTATTTAGATCATGTATTTTTTTTTTTTTACTAAACTTTTAAAAATAGAAAACTTCAAGTACTTCATTAAAATTATTTTCTATTAATATCTTTAAATTCAAAATAAACAATAGAAAATTATACGACATGTTTCGATTATGATAGATGTTTAACAGTGTTATTGTATTCGGGTTTATTAAAATGATATTGTTTTATTTTTTTATTAAAAAGTCGAATCTTTAAAATTTTTAATAAACCGTATCGCATAATTTCAGGCGTAATTTAATGAATTTTACATTCGTTTAGGTACCTATATAAAAATGTATAATTTGAATGTATTGAAAAAAATATTAAAGGGTAGTCTTACCTATACTAGTCAATTAGTGCATAACTATAATTTTAGATTAAAATTTACGAATTCTTCAGTAGTAAATTTTTTTTTAAATCACATTCATATTAAAATCAAATCATCGATTATTTTTCTTTATAGATCTAAAAATTGAAATTTTTTTATATATTCAATAATTGAAAAATATTTATATTTATTTTAATTTTAAAATATATAAGTACCTATCTTTTATAATATGTAATATGTATATATACTATATTTTAATTAACATACATAATTTATTATAATATATTATACAATATATGATTTGTGTACTGTATTATAATTGTTAATTATATTTTTTCAATTAGTAATAATTGCACCTATTGGGAATTATTCATACATTGGTTGCTTCTAAAATATTTTGAATTGAATAAAATATGATATGTGAATACAATGTTAATTAAAATAATATATGCTTATATTATAAATATAAATTGAATATAACGTACATGTGTGTGTTGGTCATATTTTTCCTGGGCATTTTTTTCTATGACAATTTTGGATATGACCATTTTTACCTAGATTCATGGTCTATCCTATATTTATATTATTAAATTTTATAGTATATTAATTATTATTTTTAAATCGTATTAAGTACTTAAGAATTTATTGTTTTTCTAGAATAACGATTGTATATAGCTTATATTATATAGTATATAGAATATAATTAATTTTTTTATTTCATCTAACTGGCCCATATATGTAGGACAAAAACGTGTGTCTTTTAAGTATTTGGTACTTGAGAAAAAAAACAGCCTTGTCTAATATCGGTATGGCCGAATTTTCGACAAGTCTTTTAGTGTATATAATATCGTCGTCGTTCCAGTCGACCGTAACACCCCGCCGGAGATAGTACTCTTATTCTCAAGCACCACCATGCACCTTCAGACAGTCTCAACCAACGAATGTGAACAGTTTGCTTTAGTGTATATTCTCCAATATAACATATAATATACGTGAATATGCGATTTGCATTTAGGTATTGGTGTGTTGATCACTTTTATTTGCTCTGCCCTGCCAATATAAACACGACAATGTCCGAGTCCAAAAGTACGAAATCAAGGTTAAAAGACAAATACCATAGGCCCAATAAGCTTAGAGCGAAACGAGGTAAGAAAAATTTACAAAAAAAAATAAATAAATAAATAATAATAATAATAATAATATTTAATAATTACACAAATTTAACTATATCTTATTTTTCAATTCCAAATTGTCATTCAATTTATTATAGAATGGTATTTATTTGTTATATATATAATATATATATATATATATATATGATCACTTATTTATTTATAACATACACATATAGAACGTACAATGTTTACTTTTATGTTTAAATTTTAAAATTTAATTATCTTTAATAATAATAAAATAGAATATATTGGTAGGTACCTAATATTAATAAATTAGAAAATTATAATTGACAACTAAATACATTTTAAATAATTCAGGCTATTTTCCCAATTTATTTACATATATTATATATATTTTTTTTGTATAGTTTATTATACAGATTTATAGTATTTTGAACACATTGAGCTTTTTATATAAAAATACAATATATATTATATTTCCATTCTAATAGAATACATTTTGTCTTAAAATTTTAATTTTGCATTTGAAAACAATTATCTAAAAACAACAACTATTGTTTATATTATAAGTAATACAAATTTGGTCAATGATATTTTCTCTAAATTTACATAAAATGTTGATATACATATTTCTACATACGTCATACATATTGTTTTAATAAAATATTTTAAAAGTAAAATTTAACTATTATTATTAATAGTCATTATTAGTAATAATATGACTTTTGTACTAAAAAAAGATTTTAGCTTTTAACCTTTAGGAATATTTATTAAAACTTACTATTTAAATGTCTTCTAAATTTATTGATAATATTAATTTACTATTATTATGTATTTTTGTACAATTTCTGTATAATAAAATTCAAATTTAGAAGTAATATATTTAATGTTGTTAGTCAAAAATTATTTAACAATTTATTTCATAATAACATTGTTTTTACATAAAACCAAGTGCTTGAATTTATTAATGTTATACAATCAAATCAATATTTAGTTATTAATTTATTAAATGTCAATATAGTTTAGGGTGATCAATATTTTAAATTTAAAAAAAGATCGACAGTAAAATTTGTATTTCACAATAAAAAAAAAAATAATAATAAAACACGAGGATATTCATTTTTAACTTTAGAATATTAATAATTTATTGAAGAACATAAGAATTACAAATTTGAAAAATTTCATGAAGTTAGAATATAGTATTGTATTATTATACCTATATTATTTTTAATTACTAGTGTATTTTTGTTTGTATTTGTATTTATTTGTTTAAAAACAATATTTCCACAATTTCCATAATAAAAATATGAGAATTTCAAAGGATTTTACAATTATAACTGTTATATTGTTGGCATATACAAGGTACCTATTTTTAATATTATATTGGTAAATTATTATAATATGAACTTCAATGATAAAACTATATAAATATGGAATCTTCATAAAATACAAATTTAATTTTCAATTTTAATTAAAGAATTTGTTATATTATATTTTGTATGTCAGCTTGCATATAAAAATAGGCCTTGTACGTCACTCCACCCACAGGAACTACACCCATCCTGTCCATAATTGCATGATTAGTCTGAATAGTGCGTACGAGTTCTAAATCTAAAATAAATACTATAGATAGACAAGTGCACAATACGTATTTTCATTATTATTTTTAAAAACACTAGTTATATTTCGCATATATTATCGAATCGATAATAACAAAATGCTATTTTTAGTGTTTGATTAAAACTTATTTTTAAAGACATAACCCAATATAAGTAATAATAATATTAATAAAAACATTTCCAAAATAATGAAATTTAAAAAAAAAATCTTTAAAATATTTCAACTACTATGCAATTAGTATCATTCATTCAGTCGACGATTTAATAATTTACAGTGATCAGATAATAGAATAATTTACGTTACCCTCCTCCACCTAAATTAGTAAATCTGCATGTGACCAGTATATACATTATACAGTGTAGGTATTAGCTGTAAAACGGTAGTAGGTAATATTATAGTTATTTATTCATAGTATTATGTAAACATATAAAATAAAAATTACACTTAGCTGCAGTATTGGATGGTATTTTATTACTTTTTTTTGTTAATAAATTTAAATACTTATAATACATTTTTATCCAAATATATTATAATAGTATTATTTTCTAAGCATTTAAATAGATTTAAAATGTATTTTTTTTCAATTAGTATTATACTAATATTGAATTTGTTTAGTTACACATATTTTATTAAATATCATGGCAAATTAACTATTTTTTTAAAATTTATTTATAATATTGATATTAATAAATATTCATACCTATATGAGTTTTAATTAAATTATTACTTATAGGAAAAAAAATATTTTGTTCTCAATATTGTATTAAAATTTAGGGTACCTACATTTTTTCACTTTGAACCCTTCTCATGGGTTATATATTTCTTTAGGAGCTCTTGCCTATTAATATATAATTATAGGGAAATTATTGAGATGTTTATAATAGGTATATAAACATGAGATGTAGTTTAAAGTTTAAAGTTTTTATTCTATTAAAAAATGCTTAAAATGGAAACGATATGGGCCAACGAAAATGTCAATTAAGGAAATATTATAATTATTCCACCATATGCAATCCTTTATCATTTTTTAATACAACTCAATTCTGTATAAGTAATACCATTGAATACATTTATAATCAATATAGTATTTGACTATAATTATAATTAATACTCAATGGTAGTACCTATAAATAATTATATTATAGTTTTTTATATTAAAAACAAACTTTGAAATAATATATTTTTATATACGGTTTCTAGTTTAATAAACGCGCTATAATATATTTCGTTGATATTTAACTGTAAGAATAGGAAATTTGATTCTAAATATATATATATATAATATCCACCCCATGTGCACAGTTCCGTTGACCTGTGTCTATTCGTCTGTCATGGTTTTCATTGTGCGCATGTGTTATACTGACAAAAAAAAAAAATAATAATAAACACACACATAATATACATATACATTAATGACTATTGTACGTGTGTGAGTTGGTAAATAATGAGTTCGTGTGTATGTTAACCCATCTCCGGTTTTGGATGTTATACGTTACTTCCTCTATTCGGGTGTGCCCTATCCAATCTGTGTTCACATAGCGGATCTATACCACAGACTAGTCAGTCGATGATGCTGAACAGCGTCGAACAAACATAATTTACTAACCGATTAATAAAGTCCTAGTATGTCGTTTATTATATCAATATTATTATACGTATACTTTTTCATTTTCGCGATACTTTACAATATTAATGAATAAATTCCGGATTCTGTTGCAGAAGCCAAAGCGTGCGTTGATAAGAGTGGAAGACCGAAACAGACTACGGAAACAGAAACGACCACGAATAAAAAAAGTGAGTCATTTATTTATATACCGCATCGTATTTCACCGTATGTTAATAGTATATTATTAATAACAAAAATACCTTATTCCTATATAATAACGGACCTTATAATGAAGTAGGTATTAAATTAATATCGTTAGTATCAAAATTAAATGAGTATTCAATAGATCATTGATAACGCCTTTAATGGACACACAATAATTATTCACTATTTTTGTTATTCGAGTAGTAAAATATTTTTAAATCAATACATAAAAATGTACTATTTTTATTGAGCTTTTGAAATACATATAGATTATAGATATTTGATAATTATAATAAAATATTATACAGAATCGATTCCGTAGTATGAAGCCATATATAATGTTGAAAAGTTAGTCCAAAATATATAATATTGCTTAGGTAAAAGAGTTCGGAAACGTAGGAGGAAAAAGAAACTCGCAGAATCGCCCGAACAATCACCAAATGCCACTTTACCTACAGTTAAAATAATTGAACGGGATCAAGAGCGATCGGAAATAACAAACTATCCGACAATAGAAATTATACCGGCAAATTCGGACGTACGAACAGACGAATTGGAATGGATCAAACGAAACGAAACGCTTTTAATAGAAGAGCTAGAAACACGTCGACAAGCTGGTTTGCCCATTCAAGTAGTGGTTAGAGTCGAAAAAATCACACCTTTGATGCCAGAATACTGCCAAATCATTCCAGATTTTTGCCATTTGGACGTTATAAAAGAAGAAACAAGTGCTAGTGATGAAGATCCAAAAAGAGAAATTTGGGAACGTCCTGAAGAAATTCGGAAAGCAAATGACTTCGAAAAATTACCAGATGGTTTGGACGACGTCGATGAAGAAAATAATGGCGAATTAGAAAATATGTCAGAAGTGAATTTAAGTGAAACCATCATTTCGGAATGTCATCTCGAAAGATTAGAATCGCCATCTTTGGTTAGAGAGTCGGAGATTCTTCGGTTTGCTGATATTATCACCACTGAAAATGAATGTGTAGTTGAATTAGAAACACTCGAACCGTTAAAGAAATTATTACTAGACGTAAATAACATAAAAATTAATGAATGTACCCAACACAAAACGTTGAGTGTTTCAAGTAATAATTTAAATAGCAAAACACAAGAAAATGGTTATACTGTGGAGGAACATATACAAAACGATGAACATCAAACACACGGGAATATCGATAATAGTATAAAAGAAAATTGCAATCATGAACAAAATACAGTTATAACAAACACGCTACTTGAAAAAGATGTTTCTTACGATGATAACGCACATTGTTATCAAACAAATAGTTCTATTGAAGTTAACCGTAAAGATCAACAAATTAATAAATTAGATATTTTAAATGTAAAATCTCAATTTTTCAATAATTGTTGTATTTCTGCTGAACCTAAATGTCGCACAAATAATATGGACAAATATAATGAACTTTCACAAAGTAATCATCATGTAAATATAACCGAAGTTCCTTATCAAGAAAACATAGATAAACAAATTAACCACTCGGAAGTTTTAAATACAAAATCACAATTTATTAAGTCATCAACTTCAACCGAATCTAAAATGATTGAAGTTTCTCGTCAAGAAAATACAGATAAACGAGTCAGTTACTTGGATATTTTCAATAATAAATATTCACATTTAACTGAACCTAAATCTAACACGAATAGGAAAAAATATATTTCAAAAAATGAACATCATATTAAAATAGTTGAAGTTTCCAATCAAGGCAATACAGCTGAACAAGAAGAATCTTCGGACGATAGTACCATAAAACCATGTGATATATATAACTATAAATACAAACCGCGCAATCAAAATAAAGTTTCGATTAATGATAAATTGAAACAAATAGCTAGATTACTTCAGGACGAAACGGACGATTATGAAGAAATACAGTCGTCGCAAGTAAATTCTAGATGTGTTTCGATATCTTCCGATGCCGACGTAGACACCGACTGGGTGAGCTTCACCCTATCCGATGGCGAGTCGTCAAAGTCTTTGTGTCTGTCGCCCAGTCAGTTAAGATCGAGTCATGCTCCATCTACTGCCACTGAAACGTCCGAAATAATTGATTTACACAATAAATTTCGAGACAGAACTAGAAGTGCGAATTTATTTCCGCAGCAAGACATCACACCCGTCGAGATTTTAGGTTTTGACTACACGTCTCCGTCACCATCGCCTTCGAAATCGTATACTTCCGAAGTCGTTGACGAGGCGTGTCGAATGTGTGGCACCAGTGACGAACCATTGTCCGACGCTGAATGTCTAGTGTCTTTGCGCAAGTATAGAGAAACTCGATCTAGGCTGTTGGACGTGATCCAAAAAGAGCAACGACTTAATCGATCAGTCATCGATCGACCGTCAGCAATGCCCACGTTTATCGACACACTGTCGGTTCCCGACAATCACACGAGGGAACTCATGTACACGGAGTACATGGAAAAGGTGAAGGAAAGAGAAAATAGACTTCACAACAAGGTAATCAGGATCACAAAGGCTAGTAGACCGTTGTCGTCTGGAAGTCTGCAAGCGTTGAATGACGTTGACGCAGAATTTTTGATCAAGGCTCGAGAGAGACTGGAGAAATTAGGCTTCGAGGCAGATGTGGACATAGTAGTGAACGATGAATATTATCCCAAGCACTTGGTGGACATCGTGCCTGAAGACGAAGTTTGCATTGAGGAAATGCACAAGAATGGTGAGTCGAGTGGATTGGGTGTGTATACTGTGTTTTTTTTTCGTTTTCGTTTTTGTGTTTTTTTTTTTACATTTTTTTTTTATTAACACGGTTTTTTGCAGTGTGGCCAAGTCTAATTACGTTACTTCGATACGAATCGGCGGAAGAAATATCTAAAATAAACTTCGAAACATTATGTCGTCTACGTCTAAACGTATAGATCTATATTTTCATCGTTTCCGAACACCTTAAAATAATTTCTGTTTTCATAGACATTCTGTAGTGTGTGTCAGTGTGTGTTTATGATGCCGATACAATTTGTTCAGAACATGTGTATTTACACACATCATATAAACATACACACATGACAAAAACACATCATATGCGACACACACAAATTCTGTGGCACTATTTTTATAAATGGTATACGACACGTAGTTGGACGACTGGACAGACCAAATTCTGATTCTATAATTAAAACATAGTATAGAGAGAGGTGAGACGAAACTCTACACGATTTTTCTACATACGGCGGAATAATAAAAAATATAGACTTATAAACGTAAACGTAAATATAATACGGCAATATAATACGATTTCTATATATATATTTCTAATATATCTAATATGTTGTATCGATAGAATCGATAGTAATTTACGATTGAACTGAAAATTATTAATTAATATCATATCAAATTAAGTAAGAAACACTTATAATTTTTTTTTTTAATTTGTTTAAAACCGTGTGGCTGTGTTGGTACGTTTAGTCAGAAGAGTATTTAAACGAAGGATATCCGATTGTTCACTTTTCGACGAAATTGATCAAGTTTTCGGCGGTTTTTTGACTAGGAAAACCATAGGTTTGTTGATATATACACTTAAGCATGAACTACAGTGTTTTGCATTAATGATGAGTCTGTACGCATGACGTGTTCGTAGCATTTTGTGATTGGTCCAAATAAAAGTTATTGTTAACTCGCAATCATCGTATAAATAAATCGATTAATAATTATTGGCAGTTTGGCGTTGCAGTAATCGATTATATATAAATATACTTCAATATTTGTGTTTATGTTGATGAAATACAATGTCCCTGTGAGTAGATACCTATATAGTATATTTCGATAATCTATAAAATAAATTATAATACAACTATAAATACAGTTTTGTAAAAATATTTTAAAACATATTTAAAAATCTCAAGAAATATTTTCTAAATAAGTACTTCTAAAAAAATAATTTTTCTAATAAATACCTAGGTACCTGAAAATATTTGAATATACAAATAGGTACAAGTATTTTTTTAAGGTTAACATTTAAATAAATTTACATTTGACATAATATTATATTTTTACTATATTTATATACTTAGGCACAATATACCTATATGTTGAATATTATTATACCACGACTTCAAGCTAATTCATATATTATATACATAATATACATATATACATATACTCTAGATATATTTATATACAATTTTGTGGAAATGTTATAAAACGGAATATTTGTTCAAAATCACTAAAAACATGTATTTGTAATATTTTCAAAATACTTTAAAAGTATTTAAATAGGTACTATATAGGTAAAATCCAAATTGTTATAGTTCAATACTATATAGTATCTAAATACTTCTATTCGAATACTTCACAAGACCTAGTGTAGGTGTAAGTACTTATATGCAAGTCTGGATATTGATGAGTTAAAAATTAATTTTGGTTACTGAGTAACCTTGCTTTTTTTTTTAAATGTTAACTTTTAATTAATTAACGAATTAATTTTTGTTCTAAAATAATAAGTCATTTTCTATTTAATTAAGTACTTTTTTATATTTATGTTAGTTTAAAAAATATTAAATAGGTACTTGACATTATAATTTATAACTAAGTTTAGTTGCATTTTTTCTTATTAAATTTTTAATTTTACAAAATATTGTGTAAGTTAATAATTATTATATGTAAAATATAATATTATACTCATATAATATATTATATATGTAGGTATGTTGTATAAATATTAAATACATTAAATAATAAGGTATACTTTTTTTTATAGTTGCTTTAGCTTATAAATAAATTATAATATATTCTATTAATTCAATACCTATTGAATTACGTATCATATTATTATAATATATTTCTATAATAAAAATAATAATAATAATAGGTATTAATTGAATTAGTAAAATATAATATTATAATATATTTATATACTAAAGTAGCTATAAAAAAAGTATATCATATTATTTAATGTATTTAATATTTATATAATATATATTATATATGTATATAGCTATTTAGGTGATAGTATTTATATAAATTAAATATAAAGATAATATATATATATATATATTATAATAGGTATATAGGTAGCCGGTAGGTATACTATGAAATTTGAAAGGTAAAAAATAATTTATTTAACGGACAAATAAAATTGTATTATGAAGTAAATTGTATTTAAATTCAGTAAAATTACTATAAAAATTTTACAAAAAAATGTATTTTTAAATTATTAATGGGGTTTGTTACACGTTTTTTCTAAGGAGTTTTGGATGGGCAATTTTTAAATTTGTTCGGCTTTGTATTATTGTTGTGTGAAATACTGAGTTGTAAATCATTGTTAGTATGAGTGTATACTGGCCATTACTGTGTTGCACGCATGGTTATCAAAACACGTATTTTCATAATAATAATTATTATTATATTTTCTAATAAACATGCATTTGAATTTTCATAATGTTATGTGTTTCTGGATAAGTTAAGACAAATATGAAATAACACATCTAAATAAATTAAAGACTAGAAGTTAAACTGTTTTTACAATATAGATTTTAAATTAAATATAATATATAACTTATTATGGTGGTTTTAAATTAATAAAAAAATCATAATTTTGATCATTTGTCTTTTATTTAAAAAATTCAATTCATCTGAAGACATAATAACGAATTTAGAACTGTTTTTAAATTTTAAATTGAATAATTTTAACCCTGGCAATTTACAGAAATGCCAAGACCATTTTAGTGCTGGAAAAATCTACTATCTAAGACTCTTAAAATGTCTAAATTAATGATTTTTAACGTAGTTACCAACTAGCATTCTATTATATGGTTGGACAGTAACAAATTTAAAAGTTTAAAAGTTGTAAAATTATTTTTAGTTATTTTTTTTTTAAAAGTTAAGTTATTCGAAAAAGTTTTTTTTGTAATCAGTTTTTGAACATTTTTAAATATTTTTGTTTTCCTCCCATTTTATCGTTACGTTAATAATTTTACTCTTTGACGGTATACAATTGGTGTGTTATGATTTTTATTAAAAGTTATCTTTTAAAAATAACTTACTCCAGTAAAATTGATAATAAAAATAACATGAAATATAGTGAAAATTTTTTATTAATTTTTAATTAATAACTTCCCTGTGTGCAAAATCTAGTCACATAGACATTACATAGTAGTTTTACTGTGACATGTGAAGTTTATCATTAGTTCTATGCGACTTCTCTGCGAGACACCTTAGGTGCTTAATGCTCGGTTTTGCGAACTGAATTTAAGAAGTGCATGCGATATGACATTCTTAATTCCTCTGAGATGTTAATTAAAAACTTGAAAATAAATATAAGAATATATATTCACTATTGCAAAAATTTGGAAGTACACTTCCGGATTTGAACGTATGACACATGAACATTAATACATTTCTATGTAACGTCCTATCCTACCTATCTACTAGTCGAGATACCAATTTGAGTAAAAGTTGACTACCTATTTAATTAATAAGTACCTATACGATTACAGGAATAGTAAAGAAAGGGGAAATTTTTGAATCGTTATATCGTATTCAAAAATAGCTCAGACCGGTGGTAAAATATGTTGTGCACTAAGGTATACAACATACTAAAATTAACTTTTTTGGGTTAATATATTAAAATTAATTTAAGTCTGCTCCCCCTCAGAAATTTCTCCTATGAACGTCCGCCCATGCTTCTATCTTCTTATGAACTTATGCAGTCACTTTCACCCAAAAGTACGACTGTAGATCTAGGTAATCAGTTTGTTTTTCAACTCATAATCGGTAGATCCCGGAATGTGATGAAAAAGTAAGCCCTGGGTCATGTAGAAAAAATGCATTTATTCATATTTTAATGTTATTTATTTGGGTTTAAATTAGAATGCACCTACATGTTTTTTTATTGATAAATTAATATATGTAGGTATATATATATATATTACGATAGTTAATTATTTATATCACATAGACCTCATCAGCGTGAAGTTACATATATATATATATGGCATACAATATCGTAATACGTAATATTTTTCGTCTATAACTGTTAGATAGCACATAGATATCACAGTGTGTCGTCATATTTGAGATCATAAACAGACATCGCATAGATTACTACATCATCAATGTGCACACAGGGATAGTTTTTATTTACTTTTAAACAAACATTAAGTTAGTTTTTTTTACCAAAATTAATAAGTACCTGTCACTTAACTGGTTATTTTTTTTTAACTAGTACTTAAATTAACATAACCTAAAATAGTTAGAAGAAGTAACTTATATAAAAAGTAACTTGGTAAGCCTTGTTAATATTATAAGAGATTATTACTAAAGATTCATAGTCAGCAATATATATATATATTGACATATAGGTACGTGTATTCCTATACTTATTTATGTTTCCGTTCTAGTAGTATGAATCACGACTTATTTTAATTTTCAATAATACGACGTATATCATCACTATTTGTATATATTTAACATCATTTATCAATATTGATTTATATCGCGGGTACAAATATTAATAAAATATACAAACAATAAACAATAAACATATAACTAGGGTTAATGGGTTCTAACGTTGCATGTTTATAGATAAATATTTTTATGACGATATAAAAGAAAAAAATATTTATTTTCATTTTTTTTCATCTTTAAATGTGGTTTCTCCCTCCCTTCATCTGTAATGGCGTAAAATATATTGTAATATATTATAGTTTGTCGAAAATTTTTGTAGAAATGAACGAAATTTTATGTTAAGCCTCCGGTAAATATCTAATAATAAAACAACCTGCCGCCAGAAAGTCGGCCACCGTCGCGAGTCTCGGGGAGATCATTAGCCAATATTTTTTTTCATTATTTTTTATTTATACAGTATATTTTTATGTTCATTTTTACTCCCACCAGCAAAGACGAGCGTGTACAGTGGAGATTTCCCGCGGTATTCAAAATAAAAAAAATACAGTAGCGCGCGTACACTATTCGAACAACCGACGCCGAATCGCACGCGCGCGTGGAAAAACAGTCATCGTCGGCGTTTTATACTCGAAAATTTCTGTTTTCGGTCGTCTTTTACACGTTAATAACGATACGTTTTGTAATAGGTTTTTAATAGGTTTTTTTTTTTTTTTTGTGTATTGATGAATATTTATGATGCGAGATAAGAGCAAAATCCGTCCACAGTTCAGGGCAGACACTAAAAAAGCAGGTAGATACTATATTATATGAGTTATTTATAATGAAAATTAAAAATAACATTATAGGTATTTACAGTAGTAGGTAAGAAAAGTTCAATATTTAAAAAATTTAGATTCAGTAAATAAAATAGATCAGTTTAAAACACGTTTATCCCCCAAACTTTATACCTTAATCCAAAAATCGTAAATTAAAATATGATTATTGATTATTGTGCCCATATAATTAATATTTTTACAATAAAACGTACCTATAAAAATTTTCATAATATAATAAAATATCCGAAAATTAAGTCGTTGAATTAATTATTTATATATATATATATATATATATTTATATATAAATAATTAATTACATTAATTATTCCCTTTATTTCTAACATTTGTAATTATATATTATTTATACTAGTATTTTTTTGTTTATTATTACATTTATAATAATATTTACTCGAATAATAATATTTTATATAATTTTTATTTGTTTTATTTCAAACATAAAAAATAAACCGTTCTATACATTTTTGATTATTATTAGAAACGATATTGTGTAATGAGTCAGTTTTATTTTTTACCACAGTTAAACTAGGTACTTACAAAATATAGTATATTTAATTTTAGACAGTTTTAACTTTTACTTATAACTTTAGTGACATAAAATACAAATAAATATATTGTTGTCAGCTGTATGTTATTTATTATGTATTTATGTATTCAATATAAATTAAAACGTTTATGTGGTTTTTATGTTTAAAATAACATTTGTATCTTAATTTTAATAGTTGGTCTATAATATAAGCGCATCTACCTATAAATTGTAATATACCACATATATATAAGTGCAGCAAATAAGTGGAGTAGTTTTTGTATTCTATCCTTAGATTTGATAAACTGCAGCAGATAGACACTGTATAATATTCATTTATAAATCACAAATATTAAATAATTAATAACTATATATTCTATAAACATATAAATATAAAAATGTTTATTTAATTACCAATTTACTGGTCATTATAATATTATATAATATATGGTAGCTTACAATTGTAAATATTATAATGGCAATATATAAAGAGTTTTGTACAAAATACTTTTAAAAAAGTACTTAAAAAACATTCAGTCCTTCTGAAAAAGGTGTAAATAATTAAAAATGCATGTTTTAACTTTAAATGTATTATTTATAATATATAATATATATAATATTTTGGTTTAAATTTAAAGAAATCTACATATTATATTTTATCTTTATGTATATTTACATAATATAGTCAAATACACTTTAAGTAGGTACTTAACCAATAATTTGTAGCTGATATTTTGGAGAGGGGTTTTTAAAATTAATATATTCATAGTTTATATTAGGTATTAAATGAATACAATTAGATATATAATACAATTTAAAGACATTTCGATAGAGGCTTTAATCCCTTAATGCTTCCCTTAAATACGGCCTTGATAATTACATTAATATTTCATTGATCTTATTCATATTTTAAATATATATATATATAGAAATTATTAATAAGCTATCTAGAGTAATATTATATTCCAGAAATATTTATTGAAAATTTAATTAAATTAAATTTTAACACTATTTAAATTTTGTAAATATACTTTAATAAATTTTTAGGAATACTATAGAAATACATTAAAAGTACTTAAATACTATAATATCTATAAATACTACTTACATGACTAATTATATGTACTTTATATAGTATATATAGATATTTCACCACTAAACGCATTTTTGAATTATTTATTTTTAATGTCATATAATTAGTACCTATTTAACAATGTTATGAATTTAAAATACATTTTTGATTTATATTTTTAATGATACGAATAAAATACTAACGACTCCTTACCGACCTATATAAATAACGTTTTATTGCTTTATTATTATTTTTATGTATATTTTTAACGATAATTTTTACGGACTTTTTTCTTTGGAAAAAACAAAATATATTTTGCTAAATTCAAAGTATGGGAGTATTTTATATTTTCAAAAAAATGAATTAATTTTTCTCTAAAATTTCTTAAAGTGAAAATTGTACACATTTTATTATATTATCTATTATTTGAACTTGTAAAATAACACGAAAGTATTAATCGATTAAAAAGCGTATTATTATGAACAATCTGTGAAATATTTAAATGTTTTTGAAAATTAATTAATATGACAAGTATAAATCATTATCTCTATAAAATGGATTGATTGATTTACAACTTTTAAACATACGATAGCGACATTTCAGACGGCCCGTTACATATATTTATTACCTCAGTTTTCTTTAGACAAATTTCATAAGAATAAATCATATAAATATATATTATAAAAATCGTAAAAATGTTCGTACATTCGTGCCAAAAAACAAAACCGTGTTGCCAGGAATCGAACTATCGATCATTATATTTCGTTGTTCAAACTTCCGTTTGTTTGGATACTATATTTTCTTATTTGTTCACTTTTTTTTATATTGACGGCCAAAGGCGACAATAATAATAATAATAATATTTGAAATTCTTTATCGGGTTTGTTCTATATAAAACAAACATATAAAAATCATATATCACGTGATAATAACAATAAAGATTTCGTTATTATAGGCTCATCTCAGGGCGGTATAATATTATATAGAGATAGATATTTGTTTTTAATATACTTCAACATCTGGCGCGCGGACGATAGTTTGACTTTTTGCCAATGCGTGTTTCTTTTTTCAGTCCGTCTGACCATTCGTCTAAGCTGTGTGAATCATTTCGTTTTCATCTTTTTTTTTTTTTTTTTTGTTTATGCCTTGTGCGCTTTTTGGCTCTGTAGACGATTACTTTATATATTATGTGCAACGGTGCACCTATATGACGTATAGTGTAGGTGTTTATTTTATAAAATAAATAAATAATAATCAGGCTACCGTAATGTATAATATATACCTATCGTTTTGTTGCAGCGACAAAAACGTCATTGCTGGTTAAATAGGAACATTTTAAGAAATTAAGGTTTCAAATTTCAATTTTTTTTTATTTTACCCTCAGTTAGTCGCACGGGGTAAAAATTTTCAGTTGTGATTATTTGTATATATGTTGCATATATCGTGAACGGTTTTATCTACGATTACAAGGTATTTAGTACCTTTATAAATCTCATCAAGTATCGATAATAATAAGTGATATTAGTAATGGCCATTATTTTGTGTATGATGATTCTGAAATGGCGATGAAAGTTATAATAACTATAATAGGGATATTATGCCTTATAAGATTTTATTATTTTATTAAGTATTACTCATAATAGGTATAAAATAAAATATTGAAGTAAAATAATATAAAATAAAAAATAATACAATAATATAAAAACACGAGAAAAAATAATTTGTTTTTATATAGTATAATAACTACCTGTATATATTTTATGCTTTTTTGATGTTACCTTTGCTTTAAATTTGATATATAATTACATAATAAATTGTCCAAAATTGTAAATAAAAATTGTTTGTGTCATATTATATTAATTTTCATTAAAAATAATGTCGTGATATATTATTATACCTAATTTGTAATATATTAAAGGGGGTAAATTTTTACACCGCGTCCCAAAAGTAGTAGTGTAAAAGCAGACGACTAACTGAGGGTTCCGCGAGTAACAAAAACTCGATAAAGAACCAATAATTATATATTTGAATGAATGATGGATCAAGAAGTCAAAGGATCAACCATGAATTGTAGTCATTGATTTTTAACGATTTTCTTAGTATGCCATACGGATTTATATTTTTAACGATAAGAATGAAATACTAACGACTCTTTACCGACCTATATAATTAATGTTTTATTGCTTTATTATTATTTTTATGTATATTTTTAAAGATAATTTGTACGGACTTCTTTTTTCGGAAAAAAAACAAAACATTTTTTGATAAATTCAAAGTATTAGAGTATTTTATAATTGGGGTTTTTTGAGTCTTATTGTTAATCCTACATTAGTATTTTATCACAATAAATAATTATATTATATTAATGATGTTATATTAATTACGCTGTTTGTATAAATAATTTAAGTATAAAATAAAATATGTTAATATTATCACTAAAACATTACAAAATTAGTAATAAGACTGTTAAAATATTTAATGTCGGAATACATTTAAGATATGTATGGTAAAAGTTGGTCTTTCATCACTTTAGATCTCGAACGAGATTAAATAGTAGTATTATTTTAGATTGTAAAGCAAAAATAAATCATTTTTATTATATACAAAATTTTTTGGATTATTTTGGGTAGTTTTTTCATTATGCTCAAAAAATTATTTGGAAAATCAAATCACTTGTTTAAAGTATTATCTAAAATACCTTTTTTTCTATTAAAAAACAATTTTCCTAAAAATACCTACTCAATTCCTTATATCCGAAAAAGTGAAAATATACAAAAAATAAAACTGATATAATATCACTGAAACATGATAAAAATGTTTGAATTATTTTATTTCATCAGTAAAATACCACAGTAAACATTTAGTATAAATAACAAGGCGGCTGGCATTGTTATTCTGATTTATAACAACTTTCCGTTATGTTCGGTAGATTTCTTTTATGGGTAGGTACGTTAAAAAAAAACTGAGAAAATCAAAAATTATACTCCTTGAAATATAAACTAGATTTAATTTTTTTATATCATTAATTTTTTATCTTTACTTTAAAACTTTTACTCGATTCGTTCTATTCAAAAAAGTGTATACAATTAGACCTATTGGTACGTTAAAAAAACTGCATCATCGTAAAATCAATATATTCTTCTCTATGCTTATCATATAAAGTATAGATTATTTCGGAAAATGGCTTAAAGTAAAGGGGTTATAAAATAATTACCGTACTAGTGTGACTAATATATCATAATTAATTAAGCTTCTAACGAAGGATTAATACCCTTAGGTCATACTATAAAAAATGAATCGTATAAAAACACATTTCGAAAAATTTTAGTCTTAAAATACCAATTATAAAAACTGTAAAAGAGAATTTTGTCCCTAGATTAAATAAGAAAACTCTTGCAAAGATTAAAATATGTTCGGCATTTTAAAAATAAAGCCGAATGTAGTTTCATTTGTTGCTCAATGCAAAGGCGAGTTAGGTACCAGCCTAGAACGGTACTTTCGTAAGAGCGGCATTTTATTTTATTTAAATTTTTTTGTAAATAAATTGATCATTAGGCCGCGTAAACATAGCGAGGCTTTCAAAAATGATTGGTAGCCTTAATGTTATTGTTGGAGAAAAAAAAAATTGATTTATATTTTCCGGGGGTTTATTTTCATGGTTTCAAGATTAATTGATGGCATGCATACAAATATGCATCTTTCGAAAAATAATGAAATTTCGTCACTCCAGTGGTCGTACACCCTTTTCACCAGATATGGCTTTGGTTGGTACACCTTTTTTTATGAAATGGTAAGGGTGGAAGGAATGAAAATGATTATGAGAACGGAAAAATTTGATTTTACCGATAAATATAGTTTTATATAAATTTATATTGAGTATTGTTGTAGTATTTTCCATGGTGATACAGTTCACCAAAAATTTTATAATTGGATTGGTTGTAAGCAACTCGATACAATTATCATTTCATTATATTATATGATGACGGCAATCCTGGCGAACAGTGCACAACATCACCATAATACATATGTACCACGAATCTGAAAATCATTGCAATATACTACCTACTAATACTGCGTTGTATTTTTAATATAATGAAATGATGTGTTGGTCTTACCTTTTGTTGGTCTTATCCACAAGAGCGCATGTAATCCCTTATTAGCGCCCGTATTCTGATTTTACGCTTATTCTATAGTTTGTACGTGCAGAAGTTGTTTTATGATGTTTTAATAATAGAAATAAAAAAAAGGTTTATTTTCAAAAGACTCTTTACTTCTTTAGTACCTATGTAAAGTTTTTAAGTTTTTTAGTTTACTCTCTTTTGAGTTTCTAAATATAAGTTTAGACACCTTATACCATCCCCGTTGTGGCCTTCTGGCCGCCCGTCCGCCTGTCCTTAGTTATTAGTACATAATTACGATTGTTGATTTGGTTACTAGATGTTAATCGTTTATTTTTATAATATTTATATATTTTTTAATTTATTGTTTGAAATATGTTTAGAAACCAGAATTTGGCACGCTTTCAGAATGGACTTTATTTTATATATGATTTCGATACTGGATAGTGTAAAATTATTCATTAGTATTATTGGAAACTTAAAAATTCATTTCTATCAGATTTTTATTATGGTAGTACAAGAATAAATTCGTTTGCAATATACAAATAACCAATCTATCATACGCACAATTGTTTTTGATACATGTAATAACATTTTTTCACGAGATGGCGTTGTCAACATAATTTTAAACACATTTATATACCATATCAGTGACTTTTCCAACGAACCGATTATAAAAATTTCAAATAGTAAAAATTGTTTGTTATTTTCAGTAGTTATCCTAGACGATTAAAGAAAAACTTCTGCTGAGATAGTTAAAAATTTACCTTTTAAAAATATCTTTTGAAATCCATTTTGTATAAGAAATCTATTAAAAAAACAATATCATTATAATGTAAAACATGATTACATACAAATGATAACATATTGGTTATACGCTCAGAATCTAAAATAAACGTATTTTATAATATTTAACGAAACAAATGAGATTTCTGTTTTGATTAGGTATTTCATAGTATTATATACGTACACTTTTTTTTAACGAAAAATGAAGTCAATGTATAAACAATGAAAAAAAAAAAGAATATAGAATTTAAACGCATATATAAAATATTAAAACACACCTGTGACCCAGACAATTCAACAGTTTGGCGTGCATAGGCAAAAAACATATGTTTTGACGCGTTTAGTATACCGCGTGATATCGAGTACGACTTTTAGTCAAACTATTTTCGTGTAATGATACACATTATGATTGTATTATAAAACGTGCGTGGGTATATTGATCAATATTTTTGAACAAAAAAACTAAAAAATAGAAATCTAGTTTAAATATACGTATATAAAAAAATTATTGTTAGTAAAGCATGTGCGTTTTGTGTGATGTGTTGGAGTTGATTTCGATGTTGGTGTTGGCCCTAAGACCTCATCGCACCACTAACCAGAATGAATGCATTTGTTCCTCAGGTGTTTGGTCGCCAGAACTGAAACATAAATCGTTAGACTTGGAGAACGTTTCCCGCCGAGTCGAGAAGAAAAAATCACCGACAGCCGACTTGCCACCGGTGTGGACGCCAAATTCCAGTCCGACTCCAGATAGGAAAGCTTACAAGCCTGTCCGGTTCGAATCGCCGACATTATCCCGAAAGAAAACCAACAATGTGGACGTTAAAAAAGTACACTAAAACCACTAATATTCGATTAAAAACGTGTTCAAATTTGTATATTTCTACAGGTACCCCCGAAGCCCCCTACTGATTTGCCAACGTTGAGCACACCACCACCTCCACCGCCTCCTCCTTCATTATTACCGTTGAAAACGCAAGGTAAGAATATATAAAATATATGATTCCATTTATTTTGCACTCAGCACTTAACTTTACACAACACAATTTTGGTGGAAGGTGATGAAAATGTTCACGGCACCACGGACAGGAGACTCCCAAGAGTTCAAAGCCCTACCATTACGCTCCTTCAAAAAGCAAGAGGTACGAAAGTCGATAAAAATGTTATTGCTTTTATGAATAAAACGTTTTTAGTTTGACGTTTTATAAATTATATATTTTTTAGTACTCAAATTATGTCCCCAATAGTAGTATATACGAAAAAGAGTATTCATTTTATTTAGTTAGATTAATGAGCTGAAATAAAATTTGTAATGATTTTTTTATCATTAATTCTTGCATTTTCACCTATCGGTAAAATCGTGTACTTATTTATTTATTTTTATAATAGTCGTAGCATATAATATAGACGACAGAAATATAAGCTAGATGGACTCAGAAACATTAGAGTAATATGTGACAAGAAATAATGGAGTACACTAGAAAAAAAATTTCAGCATTATTGTTTAATCCGTGTATATTCTGATTGTATTATCACTTCATTTTCAACAAAAATGTAATAATGACAGTAATTAGCACTGCAAATATCACGGAAAAATGAATTGAAAAATTATATTTGCATCCACAATTATATCTTCTGGCTTATGACGATTTTTGATTCAGAACTGAATCCGTGAATTATAGGTGTATATATATATATATATAATTCGTTTTTAGAGCGTTCATTTAGTTTGTAAGTTGATGCTCCTAATATATAAGTAGGCAGTATTGAGTACAGATAACTTAACCTTTACTTAGATGACTAGATAAAGATAAAATATTAATACGATTTTATCTAAATTAAATAAAATATGAATAATTTTAATTTAAATTATTGACTAAAAATCTTAGTCTTACCTATAATAAAAAAAAAATTATCATTGTTATTATGTATAACTAATATTTTATTTATCTCGAATAATCAGTTTATATAACATAAGTTATTATCAGAGGACAGAGATAATTAATAATATAATTGGTTTTAAATTATCTATGTATGATAAAAGGTAAATATCTATTTATCTAAAATATTTTTTTTAATTTACGATTTTCTAATAATTATAAACAAGTAATTACTAACTAGGGTTATTAGATTTACCCCCCCCCCCTTGTAATTGATAAAAATATTTTTTGTATACTCTACAGTAAATTTTAGCATGCTTCTTATACTAATTATTCATTATATATCTTTTATAATGTGGGTAATATAAGATGATATAATATTTTGAATGGAATTACAACAGAAAAGTGGGTACTATAAAACACCAAAACATGTAAAATTCGCACAATTTTCGTTTGGAAATAATATATTTAGTTTTTTAAATTTTTTTATGAACGATATAATATTTTTCATTACCTTACTTCCTATTTTATAATTAAATCAATGCCTTTTATACACATTAAAAATATTTTTGCATGATAAATTCTGTGAATTAATAATAATTAGTCTTAGGAAGTAAAGTAATTTAAATTACTCATTACTGTAATGAAATTGTTTTATAATAACAAACTTACGTAATCTAATTACATTTATGAATGAGTAAATTCCCAAATAATTTCATTACTTTTAAAAAGTAATTTTAACAATTGTTGAAACTACTTTTAAAATAAAAATACATAATATCAATAATTTTATGCACTAAAAGTGTTATAATGAAATACAATTTATTTAATTTATTTCTATGTTCTAAATTTCAATATTAGTGTACCAGAATGTTTTTTTTAATTGGCCTATTTTGATAAATAATAAAATATAAAAGTTTGTTCGAAATAAATACTTAAACTGATTTTACATTTGTTTTAAAAACTATTTGGGAATGTTCTTTTCTCGGAAAAATTAGAATATTCAAGATTTTTTTTAAGTATAAGTTCTTTCAAGTATTCTTTTTATCCACAACCTTCCAAAAATTATACTTTAATATTGAATTTAGGGATAAATTTTTAATTTAATAATTTAAATTTATGATTTTCCCTGTATCTATACGACTATGGAATCCACTGCATCTGGCACAAAATTATTTTAATAAATAATTAATTAGGTAGTAATACGTGTACATATGTTACGGGCATAATCATATGTACGTGGTTCATAAATTACCAAACAAAACACAACAAAAATCAAAAAGTAATTTTAATAGTAACGCATTACTTTTTAACTTTAAAAGTAAAGTAATTTCATTACATGAACAATTTGGGTAAGGAACATGTTTGCCACTATATTTTAGAAATATAACGAGTAATTGTAATTTCATTACTTTTAAAAACCAATTTGCCTAAGATTATATATATATATATGCATTATCGCAAATAAAAACGATGATTTATGTGATTTTATTTATAATTATCAACCAATATTTAAAACAATTATTACAATTATATATCAAAAGTGTATAGAATAATTTGATTAAAATTACAATTTATCGTGATTATGCTTGGTATAAGTGATAAATTATGTCAATTTTAATTTTAATATTTGATAAAGTATTAGTTGTATTATAACTATTTAATAGTTAAAGTAAAAAAAATAACATTTATTATTTAAAAAATTTCAATATTAATCTATATAATAGGTATTTTACTTTATACAATTTAAAACAAAATTATTTATTTATTTATGACCAATAATTTCTCCAGATATTATTTAAGTAACAATATACGGACGTATACGTATATTAATAGCAGTTGATATATAGGTAGTACGTTTTTGTTGTTTTGAATTTCACAGAAATATATTAATTTGAATAATAGTATGTATATTATGTAATCATTTTAAATTAATTTAATTTAAACTCAATTTTAAAATTCAAATATACATATACATTACAGAGTTGTTTATCAATAATTATGAACAAATTTCAAGCATTGTATTTATTGTATTATATGTACAGTTGTATGTATATCGTTCTACATAGTAGGTACTTGCATGTTATGTCCTAAGAAAATCCTGCAAAATACTCATAAAAATGAATTTACAACTTGATAAATATACATAATTTATATCCTAAAAATATGTTTTTATGATGACGTATAAAACACAAAAAATATTAAACAAATTTAAAAATACCTTTAGAATTATACACTTGCTAATAAGTTTATGGTAATGCGTGAGTATCCTGCATCGAGTATATTGTAGTTTTATTTTATCGTGTCGTATGTATACGAATGTTGAGTATTCGAGTATTATAAATGTCAACATAAATAGTGATTTTTCTCTCAAAATAGTTAAAAATATTTGAAAATATCCTAAAACTTAAACCAGAAAAACAAATTAAAAAAAATCAATTATTCATGTGTGTAATATATGCTATCGAAAACCATTGATAGCTATTAGAATCATCGTTAAACATCATTTAAGACATAAAAAAAAAACCCACCGACATCTTTATATTATCATATAATATTATAGAATGAAAATAAGATTTTTGTAATTTAGAAATCGCTAAAAAATATATGTCGTAAATTTCACGTTTTATAGAAGGACAGTTACCTAGAGGCTCGGCGTACCTCGAGTCGGACGAGTACAACATGGACAAAGAAAACAAAATAAGACGGTCTACCGGCAAACGTAACGTTGAAAACGAAGAAATAAGTTAGTATTATACAATGATACAAATAAATATTTATATTTATAATAATCTAAAAAAAGTCACAATTTATCTAAAATTAAAGTTGACGTTTAGCACCGTCAAAACATACCTATGTAGTTGATACGTATAGCACGCCTAACGTACTCGTCGATAAATTACTATTGCTAGTCACTTTGAATCATTTTAAACGTTTATCAGCCGTGAACACGTGAACTAATTAAGAAGATAAGATTGATTCGTTAATACGAGTATAAAAAAACGCAATGCTTAAATATTAGTATATGTTGTGTCAGTTATTGATTATTATTTTATAAATGTTCATTAACTTACTCCGTAAAAATACCAATGCTGTATTATTGTACGATTTCATAATTGATTTTTGTGATTTATGTTTAGAGTACGCTGCTAGGCGGGATTATGATAGTCAATCGGACGAGAAAAAACCGAAAAAGATGGTCGAAATCAGTCCGCAAAAGTACGAAGGTATTGGACCGACGACCAAAGAAGGCGTTCCTATCGTGTTAAGATCAGTATGAAAATTTTAATATCAATTAATGTGTCACCAATAGAGTTTAAAAATAATATTTTTTTAGGAAATTAAAGAACCGAATCAGCCAAAATGGTACAAGCAAATGTACGAGTCTCTGCATAAGTTTCAGTCGGATGGTGAGTATCAATATATTATAGAACTGTATCTATATACCTAGTATGGTAATAATGCAAGTTTTAGAAAGGTGACTTTTGGAAGGTCGACATTTAGAAAATCAATTTATAGAATGATAATATTTTAGGCATTTTATTTGTATAAATAATATACTCGACCCAGTTTTGTTTTTGTTAGATGTATTATTAACAGTGTATAATTTTTTTTTAACATATAGGTAGTATAAATTGTATTCGTTATATTGTATTATTTAAAAATTATATTAAGTTTAATAATTATTAGATAATATTACTATATAATAACTTTATAAAATTATATATTTATATGTATTTACAATTTATTTAAACTATATTCATACATTGTTGGCTAACATAAAGTCATAAGGAAAATGTACAAAATCCGATTACTTAGATTGAAAGTATCCTTATATATTGTGTTAAGAAGAATGTTTTCAAATTAAATTCACAATTTTTTTTTTATATCATTATTTTCAATTTTTGAATTTTATTTATTAATAAATAATGATTTATTAAAAAAAGTCATTTATTTAGTTTTAAATGTGTTTAAAGATAATTATAACTGGATGGTATAAAAAAAGTTTATTTAGGAAAAATTTGATTTAGAATCCTTTCATTATAGGCCAAGGAAATACTATATAATATGGATTCTATAATATGTCGTTCTAATGTATGTATTTTTTCTATGTTGACATATCCTAGAACATATTACTCTCTCTGAAAAAATACGTCTTTAAAAGGTTAACCTTCCAAAAGTTGATTTTAAACAATAAATAAATTACTTTTCTAATTTTTGCTACCAAATCATATAGGTGCTGACTATACTATACTAATTACCCAACTATACGATATTATACTCATACATATATGTCATTTTTCAAACTTAATACATAAAATATTATAAAAATAAACTGATCTTGTCTTCATTATTAAAAAAAATATTTAATATATTTATTCGTTGAACATTGATATAAACTGTTAGTTGGTAATATATTATTACAGATGAAGGTGTAACAGTACGGTACAAAACGTTAAAGCGAGGTGATAAATCTATAAATTTTCTATTCAATATAGATTATTATATATTTTATATATATAAGCTTATAGCTTAGCATATTAATAATAATATAATAATTTAAACCGTTTATATGTAGAAAAAATAAAATATTATTTGCGTAATGGCATTAGAATTGAAAAAAAAATTATTTTCGGAAAATGTTCTAATAACAAATTTAAATATATTTTATTGCATTTTACAAATTATATTATAATAATATACTTCAAGTAAATTTGTGTGCTTTTTAACTTAAAATTTACATGAAGATATTTAATGACTAAATTAAAAAAAATATAAAACTAACACGATGCATTGTAATAATAAACTTTTGTGTTTTTCTAGAAATATATATGTTATAGACTATATATTATAGTTATTTGTGCATTATTAACCATATATTTTGTGTCAGTCTTGTAAAGTATAATTTAATTTTTAAAATACTTAGGAAAATGTTTATACTTATATTTAAATAAAAAATTATTCAAATAATGTCTAAATTAGGGTGATCATCATATTATATTTTATTTTTGAGCATTGCGTTCCGCTGTCTCCATAAATTTTAAGAGGGAACATTTTATCACGTTTTTAAAGTAGCATCTCCATTTTTGTCCATTTTTTTGTTTATATAATTTTTGAATCGTAAGACTTCCTTTTTTTTCATTATTCGTCGTCTGGGAAGAATCATTTTTTTTTTAATTCTGGGGAAAATTTAATAAATAAATTTTTTTTTTTTGCTCATTTGTTGTTTTTGAAAATTTTTTATTTGTAGATACCGTTTTTTTATTTATTAAAATTTAGTCACTCTATTATAAATACCTCTAAAAATATATTTTATAAGTATATAGTATATGAATACAAACACTAGTACTTTTATTCGAATACTTAACTTGACTGTTCATTATATTTCAACATACAAAAAGCTAAATATATTTTTGTAATCTATATTATTTATGAAAGTAGTTTTATCGTTAACACATATTAACATACTGTAATATTATTTTTCAGAACCGAAAACTAGAAATGGTGACGGATATTTGTCAGAACCCGAAAAGGGGTATGAATCGGATTTTAGAGAAAACCGATTGTTTAAAAATTTGGACAGTGAACATAGGAAAAATGGTACCATAAGGAGATCGTAAGTGTAAAAATATTTTGGTCTGTGTCAATAATATTATCTTATTTTTTAAATATATTTGAAGAGTATCTCCGGTGAAGTGTGGTCAAGATCGGTACAAGAATCAGCCAAGACCTATTGAAAATTACGAACCTGGCCATTCTTCGATCGCTGAAAAGGAAACGAAACAGTTTTGGGACGATGTGGTAAATGCATTTGACGAGGTGAGTGAAAAACCGATTTTATATTGCTAAACTGTATGCTATAATTACTTTGTTAATTTGTTTAGAATCCGGATCATCTAACCCCTTCGCCTCAAAACCGTTCATCGTCTAAAAAATCGAATTTAGCTCAGTAAGTTTGGATTTAATGTTTAAATATAATATTTATGCGTTTTCCTCGGCTAATTATTGTAATTATTGTGATTTTAGAGCTTTCAAAGAATCTGGGTATGACAGTGATTCTACATTAGTGTTTAAAAGACGGGATAATCAACCGAAATGCCTTTCACCGACAGAACAAAAAACTGCATACAAAGTGATCCAAAGTGGCGGAGAAATACCATTCCAGGGATTACGAAAAACTGTACCTGAACGGCCGAAAGGTTAGATTATTTTAATATGCATTTATTTCAAAACAATGAAATCCGATGACATTATTCTATAGTTCATCAATTGTGCACTTATTCAAATATTTATCAATATTTCATAAAATAATATAAATGGAATGCGTTGATTGGATAATATCATTATATACATTTTATTACCAGCTATCTAAGAATAGTTCAATTTAAATTTGAACATATTGATTTTGTATATATTTCTGAGTATTATTTCGATATGAGAATAATGTTTGGTCATTACATTTGATTTTATTTTTTTTTAAAACGTAAAGGTAAAGTTTCTTAAGTATAGTTTTACACGTGTGAAATAATATAATATAGCTGCTATGTATTTTCAACTAAGTTTTTCAGATAATCGAATTTTAAAAGATTCTAAATTATCAAATATATGTTATGAGTTGTTTTATTCTATGTTATTCTTATTTTATTTTTGAATTACGTCGACATATAAATCAAAATTTGTATTATTTAAAACATATATATTTCGATATAATAAGATGATGAAAATAAATTACAAGGCGTATACCGTAATAAATTTAAATTATGGACTAAAACACGTACCGGAAATATATGTTGTGGGTTTGTTATGCACTTTCAAATATAATTTAATCTACACGTTTAACAGTTCAATATTTAATTTATTTATCTAACTATAACGGAAAATTCACTAATCACTTGTATGATTATTAATAATAACAATACTTTGGGATGCACCAAAAAATGTCGCACTGTTTGCTGTTTGGGGTAATGTTGGCAATTTTATATGGAAACACTGGAATATTTTGGTGAGTGTAATTCAATTATTAATGATACTGGTTAACTAATATAACATGGCGGGTTTGTGCTGCACAAATATGAAGAATCTGAACAGTAGTTATATATAATCGAATTTGATGTATAGATTTGGAGTTGGAGTATTTGCCAATCACGTCTCATTTGACTAAAATCCAAATTATGAAATACGAAAACGAGGAAGTCCATCACCCTTGGAAGGAAGTCACTTGTTATCCAGTTTTTTCAACATTCAAAAGAACAGCCAAATCATCAGTTAGTTCTACTGGATCACCACCTACTCCACCACGGCGAGAATCCTCTCGTAAAAATTCTAGACTTGAACGATGGTCAAAAGGTACAGTTGACGTGGAATCTAACGTTGAAGTTAAAGTTCGTAAACTGAAACCAGAAACAGATAAGAGAACAAAGAGTGGAAGCTTAAGAAGTTCTACAAAATTATGTAGTAATGATTTAAAAAAAGAAAAAGAGAAGTCTCTTAAAGTTTCTGTTCCATTATCCACTAAAGGAAAAATCCTTACGAGGTCCAGTACTTCATCAACAAATTCTTCAGAATCTTCGTTACCTAAAAAAATTAAAACATTACCAATTCCATCTAAAACCATACCAGTCTCTAAGACAGCTCACAAAAATGTTTCAAAAGAAAAAGTTATAAAGACTAATCTAGTAAAAACTAATAGTGGAAGACGCCAAAATAAGAAAATCGAAACTGTCAAAACATCGGTGAGATCAAATTCAAAGATTGAAAAAACTAACAAAACCATTGAAAAGCAAAATGAATTTGGAGAAGAATTTTTTCAACAGTTACTTTTAACTGATGAAAATAAATCTAAAATTCCTAAAGCAAATTCAACCAAGGCCAAAGAAAAACCTGAAGTTATAAAACGTAGAGGAAGTCAAATAGATGTGTATTTAACAAGTAAAAAACCAGTATCTCAGTCGAAATTCAAATCGTATGATAAATATCAGTCTTCAGTTGGAATAGCAGAATGGGATCAATTTGGTGAAGAGAGTGTTGATTATTTAAAAGGCAGAAGTGTCAGTGAACCTCCTTCACGATCACCATCTTCTCGGCGAATTAAAAGTTTTCAAGCTCCAGTTAAATTGATTGAAAGTGTAACTGGTATTCGTCGGTGTCAACGATCTAAAAGTGCTGAGGAACCTATGGAGAGAGTAAAAAATGCCGCTGTTGATTATGAATATCAAACTTATGTAAGGGAGTTAAGACACTCGACTAAAAAATCAGAACGTTTTAGAGAATTACATAATTTTTATTGTAGTTTGGAAAGATTGGGTGAACTAGAAAAAACTGCCGAAAAAGCAGGAAATAAGGTTAGAACACGAGGAGATTTAGTTGATTATGATAAATGGAAGACTATTCGTGTTAAAGAAAGGGCGGAAACAGAAATAAAATCATTACAAGCCAAACTTGAAGACGTTCAGAAGTCAAAAGATGTATTATATAAGACAAAAGATCCAGAAGAAATACGATGGAAAGTGAATTTAGATCGGGGACTGAGAAACAAAGAAACTTCAGTTGTCGATCTGAAACGCAAATTTTACGCTATTGGAAGTGATACTTATCGTAAACCAGAAGTAAATGTTTACAGACCACTTTGGAGAGGAACCTCAGTTCAAGATGTAGCTAATTCATTGAAACATATTACATCATCAAAAAGAGGTCGTCCTGTATCAGAGGATAGAGAAAAAAACTACACATCTATACCTAGAAGATCAAGTTCTAAAAGTCCATCTAATATTGGTTGCCGAATATGGAGTAGCCTTTCAATGGAACAGTTGAATCGACTTAAAACACAACTGAATGAAGTCTATAGTACAATATCAGATCTAAAAGGAGAAAGAATGCCGAGATCTCTACATACAAATAAACTAAAAAACGATTATGAAATTGAAGTAAATAATACAACAAAAAAGTCAGAAATGAGTTCATCGTTGTACATACGATCGAGTTCTATGGGACCGGCTAGAAAAAAAGACAGAGAAGAATGTCTTAGAAAAGCTGATTCGATTGGTTCAGTATGTTTGAGTGAAAATGAAAAAAAAAAAATTTCAAAAAATATTAGTAATGAAGTGTTGGAGAAAAAAAAGAAAAAGCATTGTGGAAATTTAGTAATACCTAAAGAAACCTTAGGTGCTGTTGCAGCTGTGAAATGTAAAAAAAACATTTCTGAAAGTGTGTCACCAAGAACTTGCTACTCTATTGATGTATCTGAAGAAGAGTCCTTAGGTAAGGGTTTTGATAAAAATTATTTATTAGTTTTGGCTGATAATGAAGACAAGAAAAAAATGGTATCTGATTGGGCCAACGGGACAAATCTTAGTGAATCCAGTTCATCTGCTTCTACAGTAATCCATCTGGGAACGAGAAAACCAAATTTACATTCATCACAAAGTTTTTCATCCATGAAATGCATTTTTGGAGAAAGAGAATGTATGAGAAGAGTTTTATCTCCGTCTCCTGACTGTTTTTATCCGCGTATAATTAAAAATGGAGTAGTCAGAAAACTCTGTAGAAAATTTGAAAGCTTCGACGATCTTCGATTTTTGAATTCTCCCATCGAATCGAGCACTATAAAAAGGTATACAAGTGATCCCGAACTCCACAGGAATGTAATAAAATATCACGAATATGGAGACGTGCAAAATCTCAAAACAAAATATGAACGGGGTAGAAGTCCAGTTCCTAGATGTCCGTTGCGACCAGACAATAGACTTATGCCCCATATAAATGTAATCAGTAAACTGGCTTGTCTTCAAGACAAATTGACTAAAGGCGAGGTAGACCGAATACGGATTATGTTTGAAAACAAAAACCGAGCATTTATGTTAGGGCAGTTTTATACGTCCACTCCTGATTTGAGAGAAGCGAGGAAGATGATACCGTTTTTGGATTGTGATTGGATGGCACATAGATATCCTGAACCAGAACCCATGACTAAACCAAAAGTGAGACCGAAATCCGCTTCGCCAGTGCGACAAAATAAAAAACATAATCATCCGTCTATTTTGAAACATTCAAAACACGATGGATTTTTAAGTCAACCGTACAATCCGGAAGCTCATAGACCCAAATATAGGTGGACGCCGGCTTGGAATGGTGTATGGACTCAACAGCCAACATTACCACCGAAGCCATCGGTTGTCAAATTTAAAGGTGCCAATTCTTATTTATAATAATATCCACGATTATTGACATAACGCACATTTATTTAAATTAAAAATCCATAAGTTTAAAACTAAAATATTCCAAATTAATTATAAAATCTATCAATTATTAAAATGTACAATATGTGGAGTTTATACAATTTTCATGACGACTATATGGCAATAATGACTGTGTTTATAATGCCAAATTCAATGTCATAAAATTGAAAATATTTCAACTTTATCGGTACAATGGTCATAATAATATTAAATCGTATAAAAGAAAAATTGTAAAAAAGAATTACAGATCCTTTTTTTCTGTAATTATAGACTCATACTTATTATTTCTTTATTTATTCCTATTCGCATATAAATTATTGTTAGAAAAATAGAAACGTTAAAACTAAGACGTTTATATCTTCGATGTGTGAAACACAATTTTTACAAAATGTTACGTTGGTATTTTCTCTTTAACAAACCGCATTTTAAGAATTTTCTACTTACATTACCAATAAATAATACTAGTGCAGAAAGAACATATTTCAAATTCCTAAAATTAAATACACAATACAACTAACCTGGTTTGTAGCTCTGTTAAATATTTTCCGTGGTCTTTGTGCGTTAGTGGTTTTGATAACAAAAAAAAAATAAAAATATATTAATAAAGTCATCGACAAATTTTATAAAATATCAAGAAAAATACAATTTTCATTATCTATTCTTCAATTTAATTTTTATCGGACAGGATAGTGTATTATTATTATTTTAAATTTACAAGCGAACATAAATTATTGCATTCCAAGTTGCAAGTTATTGTAAGTTCAATAAAATATTTTGAAAAATATGTAACCATGAAAATTTTATTTGTTATCGTGTTATTATCCCTTCATTTATAGATTATTTCCGTTATACAAGGTAGTTTTTCTTTACACTTAAGAAGAAGTTCTTTACTCCAAAACTCATGCTTAACTTCTTCTAACTCACAAAAAAATGTATTAAAACATAAAATAGACATACATCTAAAAATCAATATATTCCTCGCTTCACTCAATCTCTAAAATTCGGTCTTCTATAAGTTTTAGTAGAATTATTTTTATAGTCTATATTTTAAACTTACTTGTGTTATTCATATTTATTATTTTATATTTGTATTTTACTTATGGAATTACACGTACCTTTTGGAATGTCCTTAATTGAAATCCTGGATTCGTGCCCGCTAATGACTAAATACAAGTACAATCATTGATGTTGTCGAAATTATCAAAAACAAATTAGGTTTCTAATAAAAAAAAATCCATTAGATCTGTGTTCTTCATAAGTACTCTTATACTCGTATTCTGAAAAGTAAAAATACAAAATAAATACATTTATAAATGATAAAATAATCATGTAATAATTATTATTTATATATGTACACGACAATACACTTCACGATAATAACGCATATCACAATACATTGAGACACAAAAACACAGGAATATTATTTTTATTGCTTTAATTCGATTATTAGTCTTCACAAATGAGCTGACTCTGAAAAGGAAATTTTGTATCTAGATAATTCGTTTCGTTTAAGTTGGTTAGTTCATAATGTTATTTATTAAAAAATTTAAATAGAAATTACAACTAAAAAAAGTAAAAATTTTTATTATCATGGTTTCATCTATAGTCTTAATGATATTTATGAAATAACAGAAACAACTCACTAAAATATTTTAAAAATAAAATTTTAGTATCTATTTAATGTACATTTTTTGTAATAATGTAACAATTATTGAACTTTCTGGTGTACAATAAACGACTAGATTAAAATTCAAGTTCATCGAAAATATAAACTATAAAAAAAGACAGTTCTAACAAACAATGAACTAATTTGTATTTTGTTCATGCATTTTAAACTCTGCTCATTTCAATGTCCACTAATTAGTGAATTATCTCTGTATTATGGTAGTGTAAATCAAAAACTCATCTATTTTATTTCTGTTCTTAAATGAGCAGTGCCCAAAAGCGCAGGACGTATCTATTATATCTACTGTGGCAGTATAAGGGCCCCAAAATATGCTATTTCATATAAAACCATTAAAATTATGATCGCTATTATAGTAATGTCTTTTGTGGACGATTTTTACATTGAGGATATTTTAAAAGGGGTGGCCAGGTGGTGAAAATGCACCTGCTTTTTTTAAATAATCGATTTTTTTTAAATGTTATGGTTTTTCATTAACTTTTGGGATAATGTCGATATTTAGTCGTGCACAAATAATGTTTTATTCATAAATATATTTTATTATATTATTATTTCATATTGTACATATAAGTAGGTATATTAGTATTATTCAAAGATTTTCATATAATTAAAATATTTAAGAAAAAAAACGAAAATAAAATTTTCTTATAATCTTTAGAAATTAAAACCTAGGTATCATTAGTAATAATTATTACGTACATAAATACAAACATTATTTGTTCATAGTTGTAAGAAAATAAACATAAAATTGGGTTTTATGTAAATATATTATATTAAAACTTCGTGAAAATGGGTGGAGTAATAAAAGTAGTTGATTTTTTTTTTAAACTCAACTACATTATTAATTTGACTATTTAAGAAATAACTGAATTAATTAAACTTTTCATTGAATGCATTTGAAACTTAAAATGTTATAGGAATGTGATCGAATGATTCTAATGAAGAGTTATCATAATCATAAAAGTCAATAACAGAAACAATTAATATTTTATGAACGTTAATTTTTCTAGAAATCTATAACAAATTATGAAATCTTAATTTCAGAAAAAGAAAATGTAGGGAAATTATTTTTTAGAGAATTTCCAAAAAAAGAGGAAACTTTAACAGGAATGGATAATATTGCAGAGGCGATTTTGTATCCTATTATTTTTTTTTAAACTATTGATGTTATTAACAAGACTCTGTCGTAGTATTGATTGTTTCTAATATATGAACATGTGTTTCCAAAAAAAAAATTCACAATATTGATCATTCTGAATTTTATATTTCTAAAAAAACAATACTTTTTCGGGAGTATTTATTCCCATAAGAATTATAACCGCTTATTATTGTACCTACTCTGTAAAATATTGTTTATTAAATTTTTGATTCTTAAACAATTTTTTTTCTAATCATTATTATCTTGATTTTAGTCCCGATTTTGGATATTCTCACGGGTTCATCATATTATCTTAAATCGAAATTATAATATTTATTCAATTTATTAAATATTTCTATCAAATTAATATTTTTATGACAGATAAAATAATGTGAAGACATTTGTTATACATTTTTGAAAACATGTAACCAAACATAATCTATTCCTTTTCAAACAAAAAATCCCAAAACCGAAACATTTCAACTCGACTTAAATCCTTGGTTTTTGTAGAGTGAATAAAAACGATATATTTGTTTGGTATACAATGTTTATAAATAGGTGTACAAGAAATTTAGAAAATATTTAGATGGTTAATTAACATTATTACAATAGGTATCTATACAAAAAGCATTTCTTGATTTTAGATTTTTATCTATTTATATGAACACATAGGTAGTTATAGGTACGTTACATCCGTAAGGTCGATTAAATCAATTTTTTTACACGGATTAAAATGTAGATAACAACAGAAATATAAAAAGTCACTAAACAAATGATTATTAGTTAGGTAATGATTATTTGATAAACAAAGACCACCCAAATTTTGTGTGCAGTATACGATAATACATACACTACTATAGAGCTGATACTTTAAATACAACCGCACCCCAGTCCCCGACTGCGGTTTCGGTTTAGAAAGTCGACGCTTACAAAAAATAATACCTATTACCATTGTACAGAAAACTTAAACGATGTACTTCAACGATTATTTAATGATGTGTACAATATATATATTTATATCGGTAATTTTGTATAATTTGTGGTAAATAAGAACGGATTTTTATCGACCGGTCTTATTACTATTGCAGTACACTGCACGCGACCAAATTAATTAAACAAACTTCTGTAAAGAAACCGAAAGCATTAAAATAATATGTACACGTTATACGTTTCGTGATGTTTCTGTTTTGCGGCACAAAACAAAAAAAAACTACTCTGCCTACATAATACACATATTTACAATATATATATATATATATAAATAACATATTATATGAGAATTAACCTTGAAAAGGTTCAAGGCTATTTCCAGAAAATATTATCCAGATAGGACATTTATAAAACACCCAAATTCCTATATATATATATCTGTATATATCCACGGGTGAGTGAATACATTATTGTGACATTCTTCCACGCTATTGACCCCGATCATAATAATAATAGTAATAAAATAAAATAAAAAACAATAATATAATATACACAAAACGGAACGACCAGACGAGAGCGCTGCGATCGGGGCTCGTAAACTCTTCCGTTCGCGTAGTCTTGCCCGCTCCGAACATGTGGTGCGTATTATAGTGTACGTTCGGCTTCGGGTGGTGTGTGGTCGTTCGTTCGTCGGGACATGGGTTAATCGCGTGTGCATACCCATAATATACGTTAAAATTGCGGATTATTTTCATTTTTTTTTTTCTTTAATTATTTATTTTATTTGCCGTATGATACTCGGTTAAAAAAAAAAAAAAAAATTGTGAAAATTCGAGTGCCGTACGAGCGCGTGTTATGGCTGGCGATGACATGAAAAAACCGCTCTTGTTGCCAGCTAGAACAGTGAGTCTACGGCGGATCGCTATCAACGGAGACCGTAAGTGCAAGCCATTGCGTATAGTTGTTGTAATCGAGCTCATTTAGCTAATTGACAGATATGAACGAGCTAAAAGTTGTGTGTGTACATTATAGGTTTGACAAAAAAAAAAAAAAAAAGAAAAAAAACGCTCAAGGACAGAATTTAAACGAATTTTGGAGGTCGAAATACCGTGTGTATTATAGGTACTCGTAATATAGCAAAACGTGTAAAACGAAGTCGTTATTTTATATCTATTTGACATATTGTTATATATTTGTTACTGCCCCGGGTAGAATAATGGATGTTCGTTCAATATATTATGTACCTATCTGTAGGTATAGATATTCGGTCCAAAATATTTTTAAGACCAGCGCGATTCGACATATATATTTCATTTTTACTATTGCTGCAACAGTAATTATATACGAATGAAAATAACGACATATATAACTGCATGATGCAGGATTATGATTACAATTACTGCTGCAGTGTACATATAAAAAGCAATTATTATTATTATTATTATTCTACACGTTTTGAAGAAACAACAAAAAACATATTATATTAAAGTATGTACATTTATTATTATTAACGTAGACAATTTAGTACAATACGCTTGTGTAATAGAAATATATAGTAAACAAAACTTTTTATGGTTTTCTGTAAATAATTGTAATTTAATTTATTATACTATATGTTGACGAGAATTCTAATTAAATAATATTTGAAAACGTGTAGTCACTAATTTAAACGAAACCTCTATAAAAAATAAATACCTTTTTAGATAAAGTATAACAACATAGTACGTTCTGTTGGTATTGTTTGGTATATATTTTTAAATAAAACGCCTCTTTGATTTTTTTCTTTATACAGTAACAGTAACAAAAAAACGTATTCACGCACGATGATCAGTAGGTACGTGTACAATATATACACGAATGTAAAGTAATTAGACCTTAACTCCTCTGTATATTACACAATTTAAACAGAGCTCACTGCGTATGTAGACGTTTCTTAAAAATAGTTAAGGTCAAAGTTAAGCAGTTAAAATTTGCTTTAAGTTTTACGAAATAAATATATATTAATCGTACATAATACCTATGAATATTTAATTTTTACTCTAAAAGTACTAAAATACTAAATAAATAATAGTATTTGACGTTTTTTTGTAAATAAAAAGTACTCCAATTTATATAGAATAAAAAAAAAACTTACCTATATTTTAATTTTATTTAATATTTATATTAATATTTTATTAAATGTTCGTGTCCACTGTCCAGCAATAATATCGCGTACATAGTCCTCTACTTATTGTACTATCGTCAACGCAAGTTCTTATATTGAATTAGGCGTGTTTCTGGTATATATATATCGTTAAAAAAGCAATTCTATTAGTATTATTATCATTTTATAATATGTAATATGCAACATACTAAGCATGTATTTAGATAAGTATACATAATAGACATATTTAAATACTATTTTAATACTTACATTTTTTTATTTATTTGTATTTAAAAACTAAAATGAAATACATTGGTATATTTGACTTATTTAAATGTGCTTTCATCGTTAAATTACCTAAATTTGATAGTATAAACAGAGAACTCTGCTGAATTTGGTTTCTATACTAATTCATAGTGGAGTACCCACCGAATGTGCAAAAGTTTCAAATATTTATAATTGTATATACTTATAAAAAAATATTTTTTCGTACATTTAAATGGATATTATTCAAATTTAAAATTATACTCAAAAGTATTATGCGTGCATTATATAAACACTAAAATAATTTCTGTGGAACAATACCGTCGACCATTTATTCTATTATTATATTATATAAATAGAGAATAGAACCTATATATAGGAATACTTTTTTGTTTAAATATTATAATATATTCACGAAAAAAGTATGAAATAATAATATCCGATGAGTCAAAAACCATATAGTATTACCTTAAACATTGAATTTTTTTCTTCCACGGCCGATCGCATCACGAAATAATTTTACGTTTCATTAAAGAATATTGTCAGATCTAATCTACAATGAGGAGGTAGAAGACCTCATCCTGCATATATATATATATATAAACACTTCGGGCTTAACGTTTTGTCTATAAGTTCGATGACGATGCGTATCGCTGTTGAACTATTTCCATAAGCCCATAAAACATTATAATGTAAGCAAAACATAATCGTGAATAATTAAACCACAGGTATTTAAAAAACATACTCGGTTATAGGTTAGGTTACTTATTATTATTATTATTATTATTATTATTATTATTAATATAGTTTCCAGATAGAAATAACAAGCTCGAGGATGTGTTATAGGTCAAACTATACGACGGTTTTGTTCCGCCCACGAAAATGAAAAAAAAAAAAGAAAACTTCAGCTGTATACCACACAAAATATGTATGTATATACATATATATATATATATATAGGTATATTCCTTCGGGCCACCCCTTCAGCTGCAGTATATATACTATCACCAACCCTTTTCCGCCGTCATAAGGTCACGCGTTCTGCAGGCGCCGATACTAAATTAGATTATCGTGCGGACTTTTTGTATATAGGTTCATAACCCGCCGCGCGCACTGCCTTCTCACCTAACCTCCAAACATATTTTGTTTGCTTCAACCCTTTCGGTCGTAAAATTAGGTTTCCCCGGGAAAATGGGTGAATATCGCCTCGTAAAACAAAACAAAAAACAAAAACCTGTAGCCCGTATTATATATAGGTCTTATATACTGTATACGGCGTTTTTACGAGCAAAGCGCATTATAAATTATATACAAGCAGCGTGTGTTTAAGTGCGCTATATATATATATACGTATACGCATTATAGTAAATTGTCAATGCGTTCGCGTGAATAATGGAAAAAGTGTGGTCTTGTTTAATCAGTAGCATCTGGTCGATCAAAGGAAATGACGGCGACCGACTGCTTCGCGGCCGGTATCCTCCCCGCGGGATATTCGAAAAACATTGTATACGATACAACTTACAACTATAATCAATTTCGTTTCGACAGATCTTTTGAGAACGGTTTTTTCCTCTCATTTTTCCATTCGATATACAAGAATTTATAGAAATACATTTTCACTTATTTAGCAATTTACGTAATTCTAAATCGTATACAGACGCGTTTACGAATTTTTCTTTTAACAATTTTTTCTAGTTAAAGAGTATAGAAATCTTTGAGAGATAGCAACTATAATTTTATGGATTTCAAATCGAACGCGCGTATCACTTTCGATTTTGCGTCCTATGTAAATTCTCAATTCGACAGTACCTAACTATATATATATAATACTATATATAGAGAAAGTATAATAATCGCAAGAGATAAACAATCACGCAAACCCGCATAATATAATATAATAATTACTAAATTTTTTTGGTTCCTTTTAATCATAATTATTTATCATAAAAAAAAAAAAAAAGAAAAGAAAAGAAATTAGGTTTTAAACCAATATTTTGTCTAATAAATCAAGTGACGCAATCGCCGTCAATCACGATGTTATAGGTAGGTATACATATTATATATAGTATAATAATATTGCCTATAATAATTTACGAACCTTACTGTTTGACGCGTGTATGTATTGGCATCTGTTTTTTTTTTCTAACCTGAAATCATATCTATTTTTAATATTTTACTTAACAATATTTCGGTATGCATTGCAGAAAATTATATACATAAATCCATAAGTCAATCAATTTTTGTTTTCTATATAGTTTATAGTATATCCCAAAATAACTGCTGCGTAATATTTATGACACGAGATAAAATAATTTCTTTTTTTTCCCCAAATCTTTTGTTTTTGGTATATTTAGCGAAACATATTCTTCAATATTTAAAATGAAAATATTTTTTTTTTTTTAATTAATTTTGATTAAAAAAAAAATATTGAATATTGATTCTGCTCATATGGATTACTTTCTATATCAATAATAATTCATATAAAACATGACATTTTTTTTTTATGAAAAATGTAAACATACCTATTCCTTAAATATAAAGCCACAAGTTTCGTAGCAATTTTAGTAATTAAATTAAATTATATAGTCACTTAAATAGATTGAGTAACTCTGTAAGTTACAATAGTTATTAATTACTCATAAAATCTTCTCGTCCTATTCATGATTATACATTTATTCTAAATGCCCTAAATATTTCTACATTAGCGGACCATCGGTATTCATTCAATCTGTCCTTTCCATCTAATCTTTTCTTTACTAAAATTGATTCACCTACACTCTTATTTTATGTAAATTTTAGAGTCATTGCTCACACTACTCGCTGGTCTGCTATTTTTCATATTCCTGGCTCCTCTTTTAATTTCCTCGAAAATTCTCCTCTAGTCCGTTTCACGCAAACAGCAAATAGCAATCCCTCATTTTATTTTTAAATAAATGATTTGATACTTTAATACTTTAAATTAATTGCATGTTTCCTTTATATTTTGTACATATTTTTAACTGACTTTTTGGATTTTCCCCGTTTATATAAATACATAAATAAAGGAAGTTAAGCTATACTTTTAAAGTTATGTTTTTTTTTTAATAACCCATACATTTTTAAAGTGTTACTTAATTTAAATTATATATATATATATATATATATTGAGATGAGAATTTAAATAAATTTTTTTTAATTTTAGATTTTCTATGTATATATAATAAGTATAGATATCGTATATGTTATATGTATATCCCCGTTGTATCTGTCAGTCTACCTTTACGATTTGCAGTCATAGTTATTATAGAGTGATTATTGATTTGATAATCGAGTTAAATGATTAATTTACTTATATAATATTTTCTTTTACAACGTACATAAACCTGTAATCTATAAGATGCTCGAAGAGTGTGTTTTCCATCATTTGTTTAATTATGCTCATATCATTGTTATATTATATAGCATTAAATAATTTTAACTGTTTAAATCACAGTAGTATAACGAGATATGTTACTCGTTAATTCGGTTATTAAACGTAATAAGTCAATTTTGAAAGTTAGTAGGAAAAAAATGGAAAAAAAAGTCGAATTACAGTTTATTAGTTACTTTGTAACTATTATATATATGGCTACTTGCCAGCTTTTCTTAAAAATAAATTAGACTTGCTCAAATATTTTTTTGAAAAATACCGAATTTATCTTGAATTATAAACACTGTTGCAATACAGTCGTTCCGGGACATTCCTATGTTATACTGCGCGTGTTGTATGTAGCTTTCATGCGAAAAAAAAAAACGAAACATGATGTTTTGTCAGAACTATCATCATCATCATTGTCTATTGTCAAAAGAAGAGAAACCGATAATTATATCGCCGTTTGGACGTGTTTAACGATCCGTGTTACATTGATCTTCCATTCATTGTATATATAGCATTAGCGTAGTAGCACGTGTTCGAATATCCTCCTCATCTGGACTGAACGTTCTTTTGCAACTACCATAATAATTTGACAGGGGAAAAAAAATAAGTACAACAAAATAAACGTAGTAAAGTATGAAAAGATTTTTTTCCTTCACATATTTAGGTTTATTATCGAAACCGTTGGCATATTTTCGATATAATATAATATATTATTGGTAAACCTGGCAACAAAATGTTAGGGTGGCACGTGTAGGGAGGTACTAAACCTATATGACGTGTATAATGAATGAAACTTGCCGCACGAAATTCATTGTGTTTATTGTTGATTTTGTCATCGTTCTTTTCATTGTTCTGTCGCTGCAGTGTCACCGCTATTACTATCATGGTGTTCGATTCCTAATTTTAACTGACATATGAGGGGAATTGTGTGTATAATAACCGACTTTCAGTCGCACCGAAATATCTGCGTGTATTGTCGTGCTTCGCTGAATATAAAAATACTATATAATAAGTCGAATAATGAATTCGAGATTTAAGTCAAATATGCGCAAATATACCCAGAACCAATTGTTGTTGTTTTGAATAAAAATGTCGAAAATATATATAATTTTATAGATTCGCCACATAAATATGCGGAGTCAGAGGTGACGCTACAGTATCGGCGTCCGGTTCGTAATGAAATCAAAGAAGAATGGTCAGAAGAAGAATTGGCCACTAAACAGGCGGAGGCCATGAGGAGAATTTATCAAGAAGAGAGGAGACGAAAGTATCTACAGGAACTCCAAGACATGTCGAACCGGAGACACGCGGACAACTTGCTGTTAGTTTTTTTTTTTAATTTTAATTTTCATAATCATTTTAAATTGTATTTAAATTTTATACAGGCCATCCCAAAAATCTCCCATTTCTCTAAACCGTTACGATGATTTCTTGGATGAGAGCCCCCAACCACCCAGAAGCCGTACCCCCGAACCAAAGCTCGTGGCAAGAGCTCTGTACAATTTTGCCGGTCAAACTTCCAGGTATGAATGCGGAACACATAACAATAGTCGCTGTTTCAAAACGAAAGGGTTCTACTCATATGTACTTTTTGGTTTTATTGAATAACAAACCTACAAATATCGTTTTAGCTAAAAAAAAAAAAAAAAAACAAACAATTAAAAAACAATCGAATTTAGATTCGCATTTTATTCTAAGCCAGTGAAATATAAATCACTATAATATAATCATTTATAATATACATATATTTATATTTTTGTATCCGTATATATTTTAGAGAACTGTCGTTCCGGAAAGGTGACATCATATTCGTCCGGAAACAGATCGACAAGAATTGGTACGAGGGGGAGCACAACGCCATGGTCGGATTATTCCCTTTCAACTATGTCGAGGTGCGCACGTTGTTCGAAAATTCTTTTTTTTCGGTCCATAGAGCTCACGCGATCCAAACCCATGAGAGTGTAACGCGTTATATTATATGTGTAAATTATATATTATTGACAGGTAATTCCGTACGACGGCGTCAGAACAACGCCGCACAGACCATATGAGGGCCAGGCCAGAGCGAAATTCAACTTTATGGCCCAAACCAACATGGAACTATCGTTAGTCAAAGGTATAATAAAATGAAAATGTAATTAACTATATACCTAATAAATGTGTTTCGACCCCAGTTATAATCGTATGTTGTGTGTGCAAGAGAGATTGTTGGGAGATATATCTCCCCAAAAATAGCTATTTTCCAGTAGATCTAATAGCTCATCAAATATTTTACGACTGCCTATAAATTAGGGATTGTTAACATTTTGCTAATGGTCTGTAACCGTTTTAATAAAAATACTATATGAGGACGTCATGCAGTCTGCTTTTAAAAGGGTCAGATATTTCAAGAAAAATTAATATTTAGCATTTATTAAAAATGTTTCCGAAGTATCACGATATTTGTTTAGAAATATAAAGAAAACTTTTCTTCAATCTACATATCTACAGCTCTCACAACAATTTAATTAACAGAAAGGCATTTGATTCAATTGAAGGAAGAAAGCAATATCTAGTTTTTTCGCCTCGATGATATTTTTGAAATCATCTGAATAGATAGCCGAATGTTCTTTAAAAAAAAGTTCATTGAAACATTGTTCAGCGATATAGTTATTATTTAGCGAATATTAGAGCAAAACTTTGTTTTTCCATGATGAAAATCCATGTAAGAACATTTTATTAATTTTACGATATAATCTATTATTATAATATATATATATATATATATTACTATTAATACTAATGTTAATAATACTGTATATAATAATACTACTATAGGTTGAAATAATAAATGTTAAATGTGATATAACAAGTTACAATAAGTTTTGGATTCTTCTCCGCGTTGTAAACCATTGATTTTTTAACGTGACAAAGTAATTTTTCCTCGTTAAATCTTCAGGAAATCTTTTCTGAATTGTCTGTATTCTTCTACAACTCTATGAACATTGAAAGATTAAAATATTACGAATTATTAAAATACAAAACTAATAAAAATACAACAATCGACTTGATAACGTTTATTTAATGCGTTTAATCATATGGTTCAAGCAACACTATAATACTATATATTATAAGTATATACGAATGAGTCGCAGTCATCGTATGCTATACCACTCCCTGTGATTCGGAATTTATGCCAAGACAGAGATGTGTGTGGTACATAATATAATATATAAGCCTATAATAATATTATACAACTGGTGTCGTTTTTTTTCTTTTCATCTCCAGGAGAACTGGTCGTTCTGACTAGGCGTGTCGACAACAATTGGTACGAGGGCAGGATCGGTAGCAGAAAAGGAATATTTCCCGTGTCCTACGTCACAGTTCTAGTGGAACCAGGCGATCCTCCAAGTAATTTTGATTAATTTTTATTATCAAAAATTTTTATAATATTGTGGTTGTAAAACTAAAAAAAAACGTTTTTTTTTTTTTTAAATTTAAATATCGTGTAATTATTTTCCAATAATCTAACATTTATTTGCATTAGTGCAGTTTGTGAAACCATAACACGAGTATATATTCATAATTTGGTACAGTAGTATATATTTAATTTTTACTATCGATATAAATACGAGTACGAATATAATCTTGAAAATACTTTCCCCGGTGTTCAGTAACACTAGATATATTATTATCGCTTAGTAATTATTTATTGTACAACCTTCTATTATAATTAATTTTATTTATGTTAAACTTAAAATGTTTTATCCAAATTAAAAATTTAACTTGTACAATTTTTTTTTTTTAAATATTACAATAAAACATTTTTTTTATTCCTTTAATGATTTTTTTTCTTTGTGTCCAAATTAATTGTAAATACGACTAAATATATTTGTTTAATACACTTTAAAATTATGTATTGAATACGAACTTAAAAATATATATATGATTTAAAAATGTTAAAATAAAACAATGTGTTTATCTTTGTCTCTTTAGATTCGTTGATTAGTACGTCGTTCAAGCCCGTAGCTTCCCCGGCAGCGCATTCTCTTATCACCAGCAATCCGCCGAAGACGCAGCACATGTATCAACCGGATAGCTATAATTCTTCTATGGTATCAAATCGTCTAACCAAAAAAAAAACTTGTTTTACTTTATGAAGTTAGGGAAACTTATTGTCGATGATATTAATATTGTAGCCGACAAGAAATTCTGGAACACAAACGAAGAACCAAACGAATACCATGACCGAAACACTACACATTGACGTACATTCTGAACCTATGCCGTAAGTAGAATCTTAAATATTGCAATATATTAGCAGTTATATAATTAATTTTCAATAAAATAAAAAATATAATTTTTTATATATACAAACGTTATTGATTGCGTTTTATATTCATTAATTTTATATAGTTATAAATTGATTTATTGCAATTATTTTTAAAAGTAAATTTTTTTGTAAAGCTTCCCATCCGACAGCGTAATATTCATAAATATATTTTTTGACTAATTCTTTAAAGTTTAAAAAAAATATTGATTTATACAAATAAATTTAATTTTAAAATTGTTTATATAAAGATAACTATATACATAAGTATAATTAAATATTGAAGAAACTGACAAACGTAAAGAGAATAATATTTAAGTGCAATTTTCAACATGGGAGATGTTTATAATGACAATTTAAAACATCTATAATAATGTTCAATATTTATACTTATCTTATTCATAACTCGTCGATAGTTAAAAGTATAGTTTATGACTGTTTTAGAAAGTCGAATAAAAGGGTTCTGTCGTGGTTTTTTTAAATTGTTCAAGAAAGCGTTTTTACGATTCAATCTACAATATATGTATATTATATAGAACCTTTTTATTTTCTATACTTTCTTCATTATTGGACCAATAACAAATGTAATTTAAAAGCCTAAAATAATGTATATCTTTAAAATGCTAATAACATGGTTAGTTTTGAAAAAGAAGTGTAGACCTCTTCCTATAGGCACTCAAATGTTAAACCACTGCAGTAAAGTACTGGTATATTTTAATTACGTTTGTTATATAATAACCTGTATATAGTGTCTTGTAGGTATATATTTCGTTAGAATTGTTCATAAAAGAGTGTTTTTTAAATTAAATTTTAATATAATTTCTTAATAGAACTGTATCTATTCTGTATTTTATTTATTATTGGATTTAAAAATCTCATTATAAAAAAAATACTTGGAAACAGATTTCAAAAATTAAAAATTTTATTTATAGAACCCATTCGTTCTAAATCAACGGTACCTACCTATATACGTCAGGGCAATCTTCAAGGAGAGACGATGAGAATAGACATCCTCATACATTTACTACATTCATCGAAGCAATAGAAATATAATTATATTGGTATTGCGAAAACATTTTTTTAGTATGTGTGGAATATAAGAATGAATATTTGAATAGAAAATTTCATCTAGTTGGTATCATTACAAGATCTTTTTCGATTTTATTAATATTTATTTTCTATGCAATATGTATAAAAGAAAACCACTAAAAACAATGAAAATGTATATATTGATTTCGATTAATTTGGTATAATTTGAAAAATAAAAATTTTATAGGTTGATTTAAAATTTACATCAAGTAAGCATCAAGTATTTTTTTTTTTTTTATAATTTTTTGGGCAATTCATATGCTATTTATAAATATTTAAAATATTTTAATGTAACATAATGAGCAATTTTAGGTTATAAATTTGAAAACAATAATGATATGGAAAAAAATTAATTCCGAAAACTATTTTTGATAAGGTTAGTTATAATAATTATTAATAGTTGTAAAAATATATCATTATTGAAGTGACTAGTCTTAACGAAAAATGGGATTACATGTAGATTATAACTTTATTAGGTAATAGGTCTTAAAATGACAAACATAATAATAACAGTAACAGTCTGAAAATGCTACTTATTTTTCTCTTATAAAAATCGAACAATAAACAAAAAACGGTCCTAAATGATAATACTTTAAGGATTCTAATCCCATCTAGGTTAAATATTTTTCCATTATCTTTTTTTTTAAACGTTATTTCGATACTTATAAATACCATTTCCATTACCGTCGATCCATTTACAGTCCTGGGTGGCTAGGTCATCTATCTAAAATGGTGTGCCCACTACTTATATTCGTGGATTTTTATAGATATTGTATTTTAAAATTCGGCCCCCACCTCATATAAAACATGGCTAAGGATACTTTCTCGACGTACGTAGGCATAATTCATAATATAATATTTCATAAACGAATAATACCAAATTATCACTTGAGTTATTGATTGCAGTTATAGGGCACTATACAATTATAAGCCTCAAAACAGTGACGAACTGGAACTCAGAGAAGGTGACATGGTGTTCGTAATGGAGAAATGCGATGACGGATGGTATGTGGGATCGAGCAAGCGAACGGGTTGTTTCGGCACCTTCCCCGGCAACTATGTCCAACGCAGTATTTAATCCTTGAAAAAACATCCATTATCCTTGCGCCCTCGTCCTCGGATTCTCTTCTCTCACTCAACTCTCTAAGTAAAATATATATTATTTATTTTATTATATATGGATACAGTGGCGTATTTATGAGAGATCTAGGGGTATTAGATATCCCTTCCTCAGAACAAAAAAAAAAAAAAGAAAAAAAAAAAAAAGAGATTTTATAATACAAAATTAAACGGGCAGAATTAAAAATATATTCAATTGAATATTTTGAACATAATGTGGACCCCAAGAAAAATAACAAAAATACACCACTGCATTGATACCAAAGGATTATTCGTATTAACTATGTATAAGTTGTTTTTTTCGGTTATAGTTTTTGTTCACTGTTAACGTATAATGTGTTGTATATTTCGTAATTATGTAATTATGATAATATAGATAATGTATAATATGTTGTTAATTGAAAAACACATATTATTATTCTTACTATTATTTAATATTATTATTTTTATTGTTGTTGTTGTTATTAAAAAAAAACACTAGTCAAATCAATAAATCACTATTAGAGATAACAACTCTATAAAACATATTAATTTATGATAAAGTATATAACTATATTATATACTATAAAATATATTTTATGTGTTCCGACGGAGTTGTGTTTGTACGATATTATACTATATATCTTGTGTAGATACATTTTTCGCTTGTATACTTATTGAATCCTGTACGCCGTATTCTGTTTAGAAAAAAATTCAAATTGAATGAAACAAGAATAAATATAATATACGTTATGTATTATGTAGATAGGTATAATATTTAATATTTATTGTTGAAGTGCCTAGATTGATTTTTTTTTTTTTTTCAATTTGTCTATTCATAAAAGGAGACTGGAAATGAGCTTTAACTAAATACTATATTTTAAGAAATTTACTCCATACTTACTATATACCAATTTATATATATATTATTATTGTTTTTAATAATAAAGTACCATTTTAATTAAGCGTATGATGTGGTACGCCATGTCTACTTATTATATACCGTTAAAGTTCAGAATATTATTTATATTTTATACTATCATACTATCATCTTTTATATGACACACATACACATACACACACAAACACACACACACATACACACACACTCACACACACATGTATTATATATTTATATACTATAATTATTATATAGTTCAATAATATTATGGTTTTTTCGTTTTGTATTCTTGTAAAAATCAAGTGTTCCTTAATTTTTAATCGGTGTGTAAATTTATACGGATAGATTGGCGAAACATCTGTGTTAATTATATACGTAACTTATTTTCATATAATATTATTGGCATGCCGATAAAGAGCAATCGCGTATCATATCCTATTATGTTTAATATGTTTTAACGAAATTCCTTAAATTTTTTCACCACTATACCTTTATAGAAATTAAAATGAATATTTTTTTGTTTCAAAATTTAAATTTATACAATATGAATAGTCCTATATTTTATTTGTAAGTAACTTGATGCATAAACATATTTTCTAAGGAATATTTGTAATATAATAATATAATATTAATATGTATATTATGTGTTTCGTGCAATCTATCCTCCCGTATATTATTATTGTTATTGAATTAAATATTATGATGAGGTTATAAAAATGTATAGTTGTCAGTTTGTACACGTATACATTTATTAGCACGAGATATGCGCTTGTATAATGAATGGAATACAAATAAATTAATATTCAAAAAAAATATTTTTTTTTGTAAATACCATCACGGTGTTGTTTTATTGTATGTATATTTGTAAAATTTTAGTTTCTATAATCGTTATATCCTTTTAAATATTATAAAGATCAGTACTTTTTATTGTAGGAGAGAGTTTTCAAATAAACGTACCTATATGATACCGAATGATATTTTCACTATTTTCCCAGTTGATTTTTGTATTCAATGATATATGTATTGTATATTATATTATATATTTGTAAACTTAAATTAAGACAATTACAATATAGTATTAATGATATTAAAAGAAAACTATTTTTTTGTAGGTATAGTACTTTTAATTTTTTAATTTTTTTTAGTTTTAAAGATAAAATTATTATTTTGAAATTTAGATGAATTTTTCTTGATATTTTAAAAGCATAAAATATATTATACCATCGAATATCGGCCGATATTGTGTCTGTTCGATATTCAAAATTTTCGAAAAATATTCTGTTTTGATATATTATAAAGTAAAAATAAATGGATACTATTAAAATGAACTAAATTACTTTATAAAAATGCATTCTTTTGTTTATTTATATACATATAATAAATTTTTTTATTTATTTATTTTTTTTTTTTGAGTAATCATAACATAATTTAAAATTGCAATAAAATTAACATTCGTTAACACATAAGTTTTCTGAGAAAATTAATGTTATATGTCATAATAGAATAAGTTGGTATTATAAATATTATGCTATGTCATTCGAACACTTTCATCATGTTTTTTCGAATGTACCATAAAATAATTACAAAGTACAATACACATAGGTAGTATATTTACCTATTATTCAAAACAAACGTATTTTACGTTTTATTATTATTGACTTGCATACTCATCTAAACGAAATCTGTAGCAAAATTAAAAATTCCAATGAAATTTTATAAATAAACGAACGGTATTCAGTGATTACGCAATCGATTTATTTACATTTTCTTTGTTTGTTTTTTTTTCCGACCAGTTATTTAGCCCTATAATTTAAGCATTCTTCCGAGGACATAAAATATGCATTTTTTAAACCCACGCACAGGCATAACCACATACCTATTATATTATTTTTAATTACGCCTATATTTTAATTTCGGTATCTCATTTTAGATTTTGCGTTGGGCGAGGATTTTACAATGATGATTTTTGTTCCAGAAACAACTATATTTGGGTTTAAGGAGTAGTCGAGTAGAAGTTTTAGATCACATAGCCATTTTCTTAGAAAATTCGTCCAAGATGGTAATTTTTTCATTTTCGTTGCAGTATTTTTATTAAGCGTAAAGAAAATGTTCAAAAAAATCAAAAATAATAAATAGAATTTCCGTTGTAACTATATTATATATTCGTATTACTAAAAATAATATAGAAGGTGATGTCATCAAATTTTCAATTTTTTTTTTTTTTACAATAATAATTAAGAATATATATTACACTAAACTACGCTCCAAATACTTTTATTGAAGCAATGATTTATCATTTCATTTAACTTTAATACATCCATTACCAGTATATCCTACTCGGCGAGCGAAGTGCTTTTACCTCTTGCATGTCGCTTTTTTTTAATTTGCTGATAGGAGGTTGGAATTTCTACACGAAAAACATCTCTCCTTCTCTTCTAAATTGTATATGAGTAATACATAAAAAATATATTTATAATCCACTTATATGAGTGTCTGACTGATAATTTTGATTTTCAGTTAATAAAAAAGAAAATATGTAAAGAATTACCTATAAATAAATGTAAAATAAAGTAGGTACTTGAAAAATGCCGTATTTTGTAGATGAAAATGTCCCTTATAAATTTTGTTTTAATTGACCACTGACCAGTAACCATGTACAGAAAAATTCTCGGTATACGAAACATATAGGTACTACATTATACAAAATCGGTAACGATTAAAAATTAGCGGAAAACCATATAAGAAATCGATTGTGCAGTTGATCGAAAGTAAACAATAATAATTAATCGACTGTTAATTAAATATAATCTAATCAGCAAAAAATATTTGATTACGATTCAAATTTATATTTGTTGAATACAAACGGAAAAAGCAAAAAAAAAAAAAAAAAAAACTAAAATCTAAAATAAGAAAAATTAAATTTAAAATCGATCAAGTAATTTTAGAATTTTGTATTACAACTACTTTTCACATTCTATATACTATAGGTATCGTATACGATTTTACAGCAACACTTATCCATGTTCGGTAAAGTAACAAAGGTATTTGAATTAAAGTATTGTATTAATATTATTACGTAAAGTACCTTAGGTAGGTATTATATTATACATTATACAATATTATATAATTTACATATAAGTAATCATATATATTTTATTTTTTTCGAAATCAGACAATTATTATTTTAAAAAATACTTACTTTCAATTTTAATTATTTGAAATAAATTGTATTTAAGATGTGATTTATTTCTATCTATTCGATAGTTTTTTAATATTAGTTCATCTTGAAATTTTTGATTTTAAATCATTTTTTGGGTAATATTATGTCAATCTTGTGGTACATATATATATATATATCATACGATTTATTTGCAAATGACTCTAAATATATTTCTGAGACTATAAAAGATAGGCCTATAATAATATATATATATATATATATATACTATAATAAATAGACAAGTAAGGTATATAGTATTTTAAATAATATATTTTTTTATAACGCTGTCTTTTATATATTATTTCGCTATTGTTACGGTACCATATATAACTTCAAGTATACAATTATTTTCAATTAATTTAAATGTGAAACGTTGGTAAGAAAAAAAAAAAAATGGAAAATTAAAACAACATACTTACTTTATATGTGAAAAAAAATAATTATATGTAATAATGGTAAGTAGGTACAGTTTACGGTAATAGGTATGTTATACATATATATAGGCAATAAAAAAAGGTTATTCTCAAATGAATTTAATGACTGGGAAAATGTATAAATTCACACGCTATAGACATATAATAAATTACAAATACTATAAATAAAATTGGTATGTTAAAAACATTTTTTCTTTCGTGTCGTATACGATATTTATTATTTAGCGACAAAAAAATTTTATCTAAGCAGAATTTCGTTAAATATCAATAAATCACCGCGCACAAAAAAATGTTATTAAGCAAAAACAAAAGTGATTTTTTGTCTATGATCCAGGTACCAAATTGCGTAATATATATTTTTTTTGGAATTTATTTATTTATTTTAATAGATAGAACGGAAACGAAGTAACTCAGAGGTATTTCTGATGTTTAGTTTAGGAGATTTAGTTGGAATCCTTTATAGGATAGAAACATATTCAACATATTAATTGTTTAGTCTCCTATACCACATACTCCCCTTGGACTTTAAATGTTTGAAAATAATATTAATACCTTTATTGATTTGAACATTATTAAGATAATTTTTTTTTGTACAAATCTAAAATTATAGTACCTACCTTTAAATTACCCTTACGACGCCCTTACACAGACAGAATGTAAGAAAGTTTCTAAATATTTTATATAAAACGTATGAAACTGAAAATTTCCGGTATATGGTTTAAATCCGAAATATGATAAACGATTAACGGTATTTTTTTTTTTCGAAATCATAATTCAATAATTTTGGTAAGATTTTTTCCTAAATATATATATTTTTTTTAAACGGTACTTTCAGTGCATTAACATGAATAATTTCGAAGTCCTACAATATTATAAAGGGAGTGTTGTAAAAATCAATAATAAAAACTGAACATCCGGCCTGAATATTACATAATTGAATCGACATCGATGTGTTTATACAAATCGTATCCTTATAAGTTACTATTGGTAACGGTAAGTATATGTATACACACTATCGTATATTTATAATAAATTATAACATATTATGACAAGTGAATATTAAGTATAATTACTCGTACGGTATAACTGATAATTTACAGTAAAACAATGCAAATTGTTTGCAATTATCATTTCAACGTTTTCGAATAATATTTTAGAAATCGATTGAAAACGAACTTTTACGTTTCAAACGTGACAATATTTTATTATAATAACACACTGCATTTGGAGCGAGAAAATTTTTTCTGGAAATTGATAATTTAAATATGTTGAATTTCAAATTCCAAAATGATATATTATAATAATGATGTTTTATTGTTAATTTGTATACTTTAACGAGTGTATTGTACGTAAAATATCAATGTAAATTCTTTCTCGATAGATATTACAATATAGAACTAGTAGAATTAGTACCATTTTCAATCGCATTGTAAATATATTTCAATATTGAATTGTATTTTAAGAGAAAAACTATAGGCTGTATAAAGTATACCGAATTTGACGATCTCGAATAAAAATATTTATCCACCTATAATCTTATTGAGTTCGTAGTTTCAGTTTCAACAGCGCTAATGTATAATAAATATTTAATAAACTGCAGTATAATTCTGGACGGAAAACAAGAAATAAAATAAACAATAAATATAGTTTAATAACGATGAAAATTCTATGAATCAGATGTCCAAAGTCAATGTAATTTTGAAGGAAATAATCATTTTAGATATCAGATGGACTTACGACTGCTGATAATATATTGGGTAAATATATTATAATGTTCTAAATCTACTACATTTTGAAACTAAATATGCGAAAATTATGAAAAAAATTTTTTAGTATTCAAGTTGTAGAAACGTTTCATATTTCCTTATAGTTAATTTGTGTCAAAACATATTTTGTCTATTTACTCATGGCAAAAGAATTTATATTGTCCATATATATATATATACATACATATGTACTTACCTAAAAAGTGAAGTACTGTAACGAATTTTTAATTTTTATTCAAAAACCAACTATTTTCTTATTTAGGTTTTATCAAAAAATAAAATTGAGGTACAAGTATACCTGTATGATTTATATTGTTGTCTATATATTAACACTGTATACAAAATGGCAGTTTTCTGGAAAGTAAAGACATTTTTAGCGATAAATTGAATCTTGAAAATATTATAATTAGAATATTGAACTAAACAATTATTTGAATTTTGGACCTCCCTGAATATTATTTGTGTATGCAGCCTGGTTGATTGTTATGGTTAGCCATAAAATGTACCATAGTGCATTTAAGGATGCTATTATTGCATGCGGATGATCTGTATTTTTAAAATTCTCAATTTAATAATCAATATTATTTAATAGTTATTCGTTTCCAAGTATTGTAAAGTTTTTAATTATTTTGTACTGAAAATGGATAAAAAAAAAAAAAAAAAATACCATACTATAGCGACTTTCTGTAAATGTTGTTATGTATAAATGACTATAAAATCCATGTTGACGGATGATATCTATATTGTATATTAATAGTTAAGGCTTAAGATAGTCTTAGGCCATGATTATTTACATTATTTACCATGGAAATTTTTTTTTTTTTTTATCGAACGCGAAAACTTAATATTATTAGGGACTATAGTAATTGATTTTTGATCCAAATTTTGATCATTTATGTGCATTGTACCATGTATACTTTATATTTATATACGTATGACGAAAATATTGTATGACCTCGAAGTTTCGAATTTCAAACGGAGAAATTGAATATTTCAAAGTCACGTGTACGAAGTGGGCTGAGGACATTTGTATAAATATACTTATTATACTTTTTTCATCGTTACAAATCGTTAGAAAGGCAGCTGATTCTTCGTATATATCCTACATAGGTTTGGCTTCTCAAATTTCGGCGTGGGCGTGTTGTTTGACACGTCGCCTTCAGTAGTTTTAACGACTAATTGACATACCCTTGAAAATCCTTGTCATCGTTTTACATGCTCCGATATATATATTATTGGTATTATATTTATAAACGTTCGAGTCTCTAATATCCTGCATGATAAAAACAAAAGGATAGTCAAAAGAATTCCATGTGCCTGATAAAAATGTTCACGCGTAGACTACATTCGGAATTGAGAAAAAACATATAATTATGTGTATGGTAGGTAATTAATATGTTATGAAAGCACTAAAATATTTAATATATGAGTGCACGCCTGTGAAGTATAGAAAAAAATATACAACGATTTGGATTTTTATAGGAAGGATTTTTTTAGAGTGAACAACTATATGTATGAGAAAATAAAATATAAAAATTATCGAAAAATAAACCCAAATGTTTATATAATAATCGATTAATATTTCGGAAATGATTCGGTAGACCGTCAATATCTCTTCATATTGATCAGACTAATCATATTATTATGCAAAAGTAAACGATTTACTATCAAATAGAATAGTATAGTTTCGTCTGATGTATCCCAAGGAGGGAATTTATCTCCTATATTTTGTTTCTTCTTTTCATAAATAACGTTGGTAATATTTTAAAATGGTGTATTTTTTTTTTTTTTTTTTTTTTTTTTTTATGACGATTTAAAAATGTACTTATCAACCGAATTGTGGTTTTTAATCAGTTAATTAATCGAAAGAGGATTTAAGTTAATGTTCATTGTGGCTTATTCAAAATAGATTAATCGTTAATTTCTAGAGAATATACAATTAATATATCTTGCATATATTTTATATATGCAATATATAAAATATAATATTAAATATTATTAAATAATATAATATTTATATTTTGCATCTCTATCTTGCAATTTGCTTCTATTGTGCGTGATTTAAGCGTTTTACTAATTTTCAGATCTAGCATTTAATGCTCGTATAGACACCATAAATACAGTAAACATTTACCTACTACTATTCCAGGATCGCTACATGTCCGGAAAACAGAAAATGTCATGAGATTTTATTAGAAGTTAGGGTGGAGACTTTGGATTATCAGGAAATTTATTAAAATTAATTTACATATATATAACCTGAAGTTTAAAAAGAATTAATATTACAGTGTATTTAAGGTCATTAATACTCATAATCCTTATAATAATAATATTATTTATAAATCTCCAACAATATAATATAATGTATTTTGTTAAATTTATTAAGGCTGTACATTTCTTAATTTTATATATCATTATTATTATTATTATTATTATTAGAATCCATACTTTATGCTTCAATCAATGATATTTAAATTCCAAAGTGTCAAATTAGGACTATGTAAGAAACATTTTTAACTTGTGTATTTTTATAAATTAACAATAATATCTTAAAATATAAAAGTATGTTTGAAGTTTTTTAGTGGCTTATAAATATAAAAAATCCTGTTAGTAAGGGTGGAATCACTTTGCTCATCAGATAGGATACTGGTGTTGGATATATTAAATTTGAAATTAATGATATCATAATTACTCCTATAAAACGATTCTGAGCAGAGTTCCAGTGTAATATACAATTAATTACTAAAACATACTCTGTGAAAATGTCAAATTTTCGATTATTTTCTTTACTACGCGAATAAATAGCTTATTTTTAGATAGTTTCTCATAAACACTGTTATCAAAAATTTCAAAAAATATAAAAATTACCTCTTAAAAAGACTATTCTGATGAAGTTGTTTACTGGAAATAAGTACATATGACATAGCGATGTGATTAAGTCTTCTGGTTGAAAAATTGTTTCCCGAAAATTAAAAAAAGAAGAAATAAATAAATATTACAAAACTGCTAGCTTCGTTGCTCCGACCAGAATTTAAGAAAGTATTCTATTTTAGTTAGGGAAAGTTACATTTAATTTTTAGTGGCAACCCTACAGCTGTACCTATACTTACACTAGTAAAGTAGAACCTAGAATTTTTTTTCCTCTCAGTTAATAAATTAAAGAAAATTCCACGACAATTTTTGAGTTTGATATGATATACATATAAACTAGGCAAGGTACATATTTTTCTTGATAATGTACCTTATAAGAGGATGCGTTATACACACTCGATTTTTAAGGGGTTTTGTATAATAAATTTTTATGAAATTTAAGGAAAATCAAAAATAAATAAATTAAAAATATTTAAATATATTTTAAAAGTAATTAAAAAACAAAAAAAAACAAACACCTGTGTTAGTATTATTTTTTATTGTTGTGTAAAAACGATATTTATTAAAAAAAAAAAAAAACACATGAATATGCAATATTCAAATGCCATGTAACATCATTGAAAAAGTTTTCATTTTTTAAATTATATATAATTTACGTCTCAACGTTTATTGTAGATTTAATAGCATTTAAATTACAAAATTTCTATTTCGTTATCAAAACGTATTGGTTGTAGATAGCGTCCTCTTAAATGTAGTAGTGCTTATAGTGTTTACATGGCAACAGTATAATGACTCATTCTATTAGGTAACTATATATCGTACGATCATTCGACAGTAACTAATCACGGTATAGGAATAGTGTTTTGCACAAGACTCGACTTTTGTGGGACTGTAAAAGCATACCAAAAAGCTAGATTAAATTCAATATGTGAATGCAATATTTCCAAATTTCGTTATTTTGCTTTTTAAAATTGTAATATTTCATATCATGTCTGAAGAAATAATTTCTATGATAAAAGTAATTGAAGAATTATTATTGCATTGCAATAAAAACTAAAATGAGAATGGGTTGAGAAATGGATTAAAGGAAGAGAAAATGTATATTCGTTTCTAATTACACTTATTAGAGAACTTTCTGTGGAAAATCTGAAAATTGGATACATGAAAAGCGTTCGTGTTTGATTCATGCAGCGATCGTGATAATGACTAGGTATCATACGATATGACATTTCTTCAGTAGGTAGTGACTGTAATAGAGCACCGATGGTCTGGGTTTACCGTCACCGTGTAAACGTACCTTTTATAGCCGAGAAATACGTTAGTTTATTATTGTATATTGTTATATTATAACCATATTAGTTACCCGAAAATTTTACCAGTATAGTACATAAATTAATTAACTAGAAAATAACGTGTACAGAATTTTCAAAAATAATTAATTTTAAAGTTCCAGTTTTTAATTGTATACGAAAAATTATTGTCCGTTCTTATATTATAATATCATTGATCAAGTGTAGTGCAACGTAATTGCAAATAGTGTGTACAGAGTATTATCTTTACTATCTTGTAAATAATATTCAAAACTGGTAATATCTTGTTATGATTGTCTTATAAAATTTAAAAATATGACTATTTTAAATATGTATAATAAATGTATACAACTGTATTAAATGAGTAAGTAGTTTGTAACGTATTGAAATTTGTGACATATTGAAATTTATATATACGAGGTATGTCCAGAAGGCAGAAAGTAAGTTCCGTTTGGCAATAAAAACATGTAAAAGTCTAAATTTAAAAAGAAATTTTATTTCACTATATAAAGTACATATAGTTACCCTATTTTTCAACATAGTATTTAATTACATATAACATGGTTACTATTGTAACCGTGTGTAATGTGTACACACCATGTGTGTAACCACGGCTAAGCATGCCTCGTCGTTTATTTTTTATTGCACGACGTAGTTTTTTAAGCGTGTCTCACAATAAGAATTTGCATTGATCGTTTGACCACGCGGTAAAAAGTCCACTAACAAAACACCGTGCACATGATTTTTCGAGTTGTCAGTGTCTGTTTGTTTTTTTTCTTTTTTGTTGATGGCGATGTGGTATGCCTCCACTCCATACTTTGTCGTTTTGATTCAGGGGTGATATGGGAAATCCAAGTCTCGTCCCCTGTAACAATACGGCTTAAAAAGTCATCGCCGCCTTCTTCGTATCGAGACAAAAAATGAAGTGCAAGGCCCTGGCGTTTCACTCTGTGTTCATCTGTAAGAATTTTCGGCACCCAACGTGCGCACAATTTTCGAAAATTCAGTTTTATTGACATAATTTCATGAAGAAGAGAACGGGAAATTTGAGGAAAATGTATTGATAGTGATGTCATGGTAAATCTTCTGTTTTCATGAATTTTTTTTTCAACTTCATGCACCAAAACATCATTAACCAAAGATGGTCGCCCAGTCCGTTCTTCATCATGAACATTTGTGCGGCCTTCATTAAAAAGTCGCACCCATCTCCTTACCATTAAATCACTCATCACATTTTCTCCATAGACTTCACAAATTTGGCGATGAATATCAGCTGGTTTGATATTTTTTGCATTTAAAAAACGAATCACAGATCGTAACTCACATATGGCGAAATTTTCTATTCGCTTATCCATTTTAAAACACTCGACACATAACGTACGTACACTAACTAGTCTCGAAATGGTTTTAAAATATCCCAAACAAGTTAATGAAATAATCGGTAATGACCATAATTAAGATAACAGCGCAAACGCGATAAAAATAGAAAATGGGCCTTACTTTCTGTATGTACCTCGTATATGTACAATCTACTGCTTATTAATACTACTACATATTACTAATACAACAATAATGTAAGTAGATCACATACTAAACTAGCAATCATAACATAGTACAGCATATATTGTACTACAGAGTAATATTATTATTTAAAAATAATAAAAACAAGCCACTGTTAACAATTAAAAAAAAAACATTATAATTTAGGCTCATTCTAAACATATATTTGATGTTTCTTTAGTTATCTATATTAGCTGAACTATGTATATTATTATAAGATCAAATGTCTGAGCAAAATTCAATATTTGATATTTCTACGAATTGTAAGTTGTAAAACCTCCTAGCATCTTATACAATTTTTCATAATAAATTTTTGAGTTTTTAATTAGGCATACTCTATAAAAAATACTAATTATTAATTGTATTAGGAAATAATGTTAGACATAATATAATTAATAATTATTATTAGATTTAAGTATTTAACTATGTATTATAATTTTTGTGTAATCAGGCAACTTCGATATTAATGGAGTTAACTAAAACTTGAATTAAATCGTGTATATTATATCATTATAGAGTGATAGAATTGGAGCAGATGAAGATATTACTGAAGATGTGGATATTGAAAAATTAGAAGAAATTCGACAAGAAAAGGAAGCGCAAGCTCGTGCAACTATTCTTGAAATAGTGGGCGATTTACCTTCTGCTGATATAGCACCTCCAGAAAATGTTTTATTTGTATGTAAATTAAATCCAGTTACTAATGATGATGATCTACAAATCATATTTAGTCGATTTGGTAAAATAGTAAGGTAAATGTTGTCTTTATATTAAACAATTTTTAATAGCAAACATGTATAAATAATAAAAATATAAGTCTTATATAAATAAATGAGTTTAAAATTGTTAATTAATATTATTTTTTATTTTGCTTACAGTTGTGAAGTAATTAGAGATAAAAAGTCTGGAAATTCTCTACAATATGCTTTTGTTGAATTTGATAATCAAAAATCGTGTGAAGATGCTTACCTAAAAATGGATAATGTCTTAATTGATGACCGACGAATTCATGTAGATTTCAGTCAAAGTGTATCAAAAATTAAATGGTTAGGTAAAGGTCGAGGTGTGAAATACACAGATAAAGATGATGAAGGGAAAAATATAAGTGATAAATATTCTAAATATAGAAATAAAAAAAAGGATAATGATGAAATGAGAAGTCACAATAAAGAGAAAGTATCTAATCATGAAGCTGAACGTCATAGAAAAAATGATAGAAACTACAAAAATCGAGAAAATGAAAAAGAAGAAAGAGATAACAAATACAAAAGAAATAAGAGAGATGATAAAATCAGAAGACGAGATAATGATGAGAAGATAAGAAAAGATTACAGAGATGAAAGAGAAAGAAAAAATTATAGAAATGAAAGAGATAGAAGAAGTAGGAGTGAGAGAGATGAGAAAAACAAAAGAAATGAGAGAAGCGATAAAGATAAAAGAAGTGATAGAGATGAAAAAGATAGGAGAAGTAAAAAAAGTGATAGAGAAAAAAAAAATGAAGTAAATGAAAAAGATTATAGAAAAGATACTGGAGATAAAAAAAGAGATACAGAGCAAAATGATGATAGAAATTCAAAAAAACTAAATTCATACTATCATGAAAATGGACTTTCAAAACAAAAACAAAAAAATGATGATACTTCTAAAAAGTTAACCAAAGAAAAGTATAATAGTAATGAAGATGAAATGAATAAAAAAAATACAACAAAAAAAGATGAAAAAAAATCGCCTAAAAATGGATTTAAAAAAAAAAGGCGTGAACGTAGTTCAAGTTATTCTTCAACATCATCATCTAGTTCAGATTCATCCAGCTCATCTACTTCTACTAGTTCAAGCTCTAGTTCTACTTCTACTTCCAGCTCTAGTCATGGTGCAAAAGTGGTTAAATACTATAATAAAAAAGGTAAACTTGTTAAAGTAGTAAAAAATAGTAAAGAATCTAGTTCTGATTCAGATCGTAAACATAAAAGACGTCATAAGAAAAAAATTGTAAAAGTATATAAAAATATCAAGAAGAAGAGGAAAAGTGTTTCTGAATCCACAAACTCTTCATCTAGTGAAAGTGAAGAAGATAAAAAAAAGAGAAGAAAAAAACAGCCCGTTAAAAAAAGCAAAAAGTTGAAAGGAGGTTACGATTAAAATATCTCCTATAATTTTAATAATTAAATATTTCATAATTATGTTTTTAAAATATTTAAAAACTTTCATTTTTCCATTTTTACAGATGTATATTTTAATAATATGTAACTAAGGTTGGTATAATAAATTTATATTTGTATATTTGTAAGTTATTATTTTTCATTAATAATTTAATTTTTGAACATCTATTTGATTATTTTTTTTTTAATTAACATTGTTATACCTATTATTTATATTTATTAATAAAATATTTTGTTATATATAATGTAACTCATATTTTTACAATTTAAATGTAGCAATTATAATTTTTATTTAGTTTTAATTCCTATTATATAAGATAAACTAAAAATAGATACGTGATATAGTATGTTTAAAAAAATATTAACGTCAAAAACAGAGTAGTAGTAGTAGTGAGGAAAAATGGGAGATATAAATTAGATAGAAAGGAAAATAAATGAAAAAGTGTTTGATATAGTAGATAACAAAATAACTACTCGACAGTATAAGAATAAGTTGTATATACATAAATATTTATTCTGAAAGAAAATTGCTAATGTATTACCCCGTGTACACCTTTTGTATTAAGGTGGTTGAAAGTGATGTATTATTTCATTGATTAACACCTAAAAGCCTGCTAAAATTAAGGGTACGTCTGATTTCCCGGTATTAAATCTAAAAAATGATTAAGATTTTGTAGGTTCTTTACTAGAGAACGTTGGAAGCAGAATTTTTATATTTTGAAAAAGTAATGAATTTTTGGAAATATACTAATTTGTAAAAACCTTGGTGTCTTGTGATATGAAAAGTGTATTCCCAATATTCTCTAGTAAATTACAGAATCTTTATATATTTTCAAAATTAAAATCAGAAGTACCCCTAATTTTAGCACGTTTTTTGGTCTTTAGAAACGCAAAATGAAAATGATAATTTTGAAATCGTTAATATCGTTAAATTGTCTATATATTTATAAATATATATATAGGGTGGAAGCTAAGGTGTTGTCTCTTCATATAATATTCATATTTTATATGACGTGTAAATTATGTCATTTTTTTTTTAATCAGTAAAATTGTTGTTTTTCAGGGATATCTAAACAAATATTCAAAGTATATAAAAAAATAATGGTACTATTAAAATCCTTGCAAAATTCTAATATAAATTGATGTACGACGAGATTTTTAACTATTTTGTTTATCGTTTTTGACTTTTTAGCACTAAATGAAGTTGCGACTAGATTGGAAAATCAAAATACGAGTATAGCGTGAAATATTAATTTAGGGAAGAATTTCGCAAGAAATCGAATGATAATGTTTATACACAGATCTGAAATCTAAAAAAAAAGTAATTTAATTTTGTTACTGTCACGTGCACCTTGACTTTACAGATTTATAAAATGTATTACTTGTATAAAACATTGAGACTACGTCCTCATATAGGTATGGTTTTTTAGGTCCTGTGGGGGGGGGGGTTGAACCCCCTCTCCTCCCATAAATACTCCGCTGATTATTGACTTCAAATTTTAAATTTCCCCTATCTACGTATTTTTTGTTTTTGTACATATTATATTGATATAACCTAACACGGTTATCTACACCGTAGTAGATACAGTGTGTACCTTGATACTAACTTACCTATAACTTATGATACATTTTATATTATTGTATATGTTTTTAATTTATTTTATGTTTATATCAAATAATATGTATAATAAACATATACCATGGACTAAGATCTTAGTCCGTGACCACGGCTATAGATACTATTATAGTAGTATCATAGATTAAGAACACATATACTTATAGCGTTTTCCATCTATTGTATTTGTTTACACTACACTAGTGTAGACTGTATCACACTACACGCGTGCAATAACAAAAGCAGCAATGCATTATCAATTTTATTTAAATTTTACAAAATTGTATATA
>JAIPRL010000312.1:122001-157095 GCA_025469235.1 Pemphigus obesinymphae | reverse complement strand
GGGGACTTAACCGTTCGTCTGTACATTGATTCTATCTTTGAGTTAAGGGAACTTATTCAGGAACGTATGTTTCTATAACTATATATCGTAGGGTGTATTTTGTATAGGTAGTAGCAATTTATCGTACCCACAACCTCCTTTTATACCTAAGATCCTTATTGTATTCCATTATAAGTGATTCTAGTGTTAAACGTGTTATCTTCAATTCTACACCAAGGTAAGTGTGATTTGACATATAACTATTAGACACCCTTACGTATCCATACATAATCTTTAAGTAATATAATAAAAGTAAAAATTAGCCAGACCCAAAATTCATATTTATTATTGACTCAATTATAATATCCATTGCATATTTTGCTAATTATTTCTAACTTAATCTCTCACTCATTTTTATAATTTATAAGATATAAATTATATAATATAATATATATATAATATTATATAATATATAATATTATAAGGTATCCAATTTGGTACCTATCTCCATTTTGATTTTGTTCCATTACAGGATAGGTATCGAAATTTGAACTTTACCTTACCTATCCTATTACAACCATTCATCTATTTTTTTTATTATACATCACCATTACCAATGAACTTTATTTCTTTTATTTTTATTATATTACATATAGTATCATTGTATAAGTCAATGACATTTGAAGAATTGGTTGTCGGAAAACAAATTGTTTTTCAATCAAATGTTTCAAAAATAAATTATTCTGTTAATCAAAAGTGAAAAAACCAGAAAATTTGGGTCTAAAACAATTAACATACCCACTTGACATTTTACAAATAACAGAAACTCTTCAATTATTTGAGCAAAAACAAATAAGTCAAAGTGGTCCAAATATTGAAAATTTTTCTGGTATAGGTACATTCTTTAGTTAATTTCATTTAGAAATTTGGAAAATACAACCTGGCATCATGTTGAATGTTCTAACAGATTAAAAAAAAAAAAAAGATATAAACGATGTAGCTTAGTTTCTTATTTTATGGAGTATAAAAACAGTTATCTGTAAATAGTAAAATGTATGTCAGATTCACACTCATTCCAATAAAACGTGGTTTACTAAAAAGAATACAAAGAAAAACTAAAAATATAAATAAGTCCAACAAAAGTTAAAGTTTTTTGTAAAATATTATCAATTTGTAATAACTCATTTATTTATGCATTCAAAATATATAATTTTTTTAAAAGGTTCAAGTTAAAAATCAACCAATTATATTCAACATTGAATGAACTACAGAATAAATCAAAGGATTTAACAAATTAATCATTAAATTGTCTATTTAAACATAATTATTTAAATACTTCACAGAAAACAATTGTAACAATTGTTCAAGAAATAGTAAATGCTAGTAGTCACCAATTTAAAACACAGGCGATATTCAGAAAATTACATTTTATTAAAAATTAGGTGAATAGTTTTACCTTCTTGGCTTGAAAGAAATTAAAAATTCAATATTTTAACCTTTACTAATTTTTATCTTATAGATCATCTTCTACTTATGAGTTTTTAAGAAAACAAGGAATACTCCTCTTACCTTGGACATTACTAAGGACATTTAGGAAGTATTTATCTTTATTAAATATTAATTGTGAGTTTACAAAAATATTTTTCAACCGCTGGAAAAAAAAATTAAATTCTTAGAAATGAACAAAAACATGGAATGATAATTTATAATGAAATATTTTTGTGTCGATTCTCAGACACTAACTTATATTGGTTTTAGAGGGCTTTGGCGAGGAAAGAAAATCCTCAGATTTAAAAGCCAATCATGCATGGTGTTTATGTTTCAGAGTTTATCTCTAAACTTTACACAACCATCAATTGCTGTATTTACACCTAGAGGACCGGTTAACATTTATGTTTAATGTTTTAAGATTCACTAATATTTGTTTTAATTAATTAACAATATAGATTATAAATAGTTTAAAGCCATTAAAGTTAACGACATAGATTGTCATAAAAACAAATTATTTGATAGTGATAAAATTAATTATAAAATGAACAAACAAACAAAATCACTAAAAAACGATTCAATAAAAGACAAACACATAACAATTGTTAATGAATTAAATGATACGGATAGTAATAAAAGCAATTTATTTGATAATGATAGTATTAATTATAGAATGAACAAACAAAGTTATAATGATAAAGATACAATTACAGATTGTGAGGGCCCTCCAATAAAAATATCTTCCAATCTTAATTCTAATCAATATAAAAAAGGTTATAAAACTATTAAAAACATATCATTTACAAGCGATACCTCTAATATTAAACAGCAAATATTCACCCCTGTGTAATAACAATGAAACCAAATTACACGGACCCAAAATTTAACACACCACATAAAGTCTCAAAGTCCAGCACAAAAGGAAGTTCAAAACTCAATTAGATAAATTATTAAGCGCGGGAATAATTTAACCAATAATTTTGAAATTTGCAGCACCCACAGTTTTAGTAAAGAAAAAACAAAAGGGTTGATATAGACTCATAGTAGTTTTTTATAAAGAATTAAATTAGAGTTGAAACAGATCAGTTTATATACCCAATATCAAGGACGGCAGATCTAATAAGAGCCTTAGAAGGATCGGAATATTTTATATCGCTAGATTTAAACAGCGGATTTTTTCAATTACCCGTTAAACTCGAAGACCATTATAAACTGTGTGAATTTTATAAATTGATGTGATAAACACATCAATCCATGGCCTCATGATTTTTATAAGGTTACCACAGGGATTTAAAAATATTAACGCTATTTTTCAAAAAAAATTAAATTAATCTTTTCTTTCGCTATTATACAAATCATTGGTAATATACATAGATGACCTAGCATCTTATGGTAAAGATTTCAACAGTGCATTATTAAACTTAGAAAAAGCTTTTAAAATTTTTAACTCTGTTAACTTTTCATTAAAAACAAATAAATCTTATTTCTTTAATGATAATATAACGTAATATCACGGGAAGGTATAAAACCCATAAATACTAATACCAAAGCAATAACTGAATTTAAACAGCTAAAACACAAAAAGACATCAGATCATTTATAGGAATGTGTTCGTATTATAGAAAACATGTTAAGGATTTTGCTAAAATTGCACACCCACATACTAACTCAACTAATAACGAGTAATAAAAAAATTATATGGCAAAAATAACATGAAGAATCTATTAATAAATTTAAATAACATTTAATTTCTGAGCCTTTTTTTAGAAAATTTTCATCAGACGGGTACCTATTTCAAAAACAGTACAGTAACTGAGGTATTAAATAAATTAGGTATAAAACAGATTCTTTCTACTGCATACTTTCCGGAAACACAAGAATTCGTAGAAAAAGTTAACAGAATTTTATGTAACTCTTTAAAAAATTATCTAACTGAAGATAATAAATCTAGATGATTATACTTCTTACCATATGTAACTCTTTCATATAATTATTTAACTCCTCAAACCACAACAAAACAAAGTCCCTTCATTTCAATGCATGAATTTGAATCTTTCTTTCCAATAGATAACAAAATTATTCCATAAGGTATCTCATATGATATAAACAAATCTTTAATTGAACTAAATGAAGATAAATTTCCTAAACTAATAGAACTCGTACAAAAAACTAAAAAAAATATTTTGACCAAGCCCCATAGGATTTTAGAATTTAATCCTGGAGATTTAGTTATGGTTAGATTTCCCTTTGCACAATTTAGAAAATCTCCAAAATTAGCAACAAAATATAGAGGTCCATTTGAAATTTTACAAAAAATATTAAATTTAAATTACAAAATTAAGTTAGTACTAAATAACAAGGAAACTATTCTAAATAAACTATAATTGCAAATTTTTAGTAATACAAATAATAATTACTTATTACTAATTAGTAGGTAATACTACTACTTATTTTTACATTTTAGTTTTTTTTTTCTTTCCAATAATATAAATAAAAATAAAAATACCTTTTTGCTTCTACAGATAAAAAGAACCATGGACTACATAAACAAAAGGAATATCGCAATTCAGGACACAAGAAGAATTTATGCACACATAATGCCCTATTTAAATGTCTACCATGACTTAGCAGTAATTTTATATGCGATATGGAGGGATTAAAATAATTAAAAACCTTACCCATCTTAACCCAATCAAAAACCCAATAACAATAATAAAAAAACTAGAATCCCTCACAAACCTAAAAAAAACTAAACATGTCCCTAAATAAAATCACAAAAATTGAAAATATAAGTCATCTTAAGAATCTTACCCACCTCAAACTATATGGTAACTTCATTAAAAAAAATAAAAATTTACACACACTAAAAAATTATCTATGAATTTCAAAAAAAAAAACATTGAAAACCTGAACAATTTAGAAAACTTAAAAAAGGGAAATTAAAAATGGAACCCTATTCAGATTATAAGAAACACAGATAAGTTGCAATTAAATTTATTAATTTTATAAGAAATAAAACATATTCATAAAATAAAAAAAATTTATAAAAAATTTAATACAAATAAAAGCTGTTACAGATTAACAAATTCTCAACATAAACAAATCAAACCAATAATAAAAATGAAACTTCAATCTACAATATCACATTTCTATTAGCATTGTCAGGCGTAAATGGTTTTATAGCATACAACTGTTCTGGACCGAAACTCAAATCACTTCCTTCAATAGCCTACGTATTGATAAATATCAGGATAAACTGTTACAAAGAGCAGAAGTTCGAACAATTATGTATAAAGCATGCTTCATATCAATAGACTATATCATCACAAAATGCTCCACATTCAATGATGCTCAAGCAGTTGAAGGATTTTTTTCAGAGATAATAATGCTAGGACATGCAAAATGCTCTGAAATATACCAACAATTGATATACAACTTTCCCAATGGAGGGATAGTACTAGGATTAAAAATCAATCAAACTACCTACGTAACGCATACATTAACAGAATACATAGACAGAGAAGGCAACTGTCAATGATCCACATTTGCATCAGACAAAGAACCCTGGAAAAAAATCATAGTTCAAGGAAACTATAAAATACATTTAAGCGAGGGCATCGTAAATGCCATTAGCAAGGATAATGAATTAGTTCTACCTACAGGTACAAAATTAAAACTTTCATAGCTTTATGAGCTAGACACTCATAAAAAAGAAATAACATGGAACAATCAATTTCACCAAAGTGGCGATGTTCAGGATTTCGATGTATTATATCAGGGATTGGCAATAGGCAGCCAGCTAGTCATATCTGGCCTTCGAAGGGAAAATAACTGGACCGCTAAAAATATTATGAATAATTATTATAATTATTATAAAATATAATACTATATAATTTTATATATAATAATATAAAAGTATATAATATATAAGTTTGAAGAAAAAGGACCTTCTAGAACTTATGACCTATGTCTCGTCCCTTCAGTACACCATGCCTTTTATGAAAGCCTCAAAACATGAGATACCCAATGATGTATTTTTATATAGCGAGGAAGAGGACGAGTGAGGAAAATTGTTTAACATTTTTTTACAAAAATTCATTTATAAGTTCATAAAATTAAAAAAGCAAGTATTTTATCAATATAAAATTAAAATATAGTATTATGTAAGTAAAAATTTTTTATTTTTTTTAAAGTAAAGATTTCTTTTAGATTTTAAACTAAAAATGTTGTACTTTGTTTAAGTTTTCATTATAATTTTACTATTATATCCCAATTTCTAATTATTTAAAAAAAAAATTTTAATTTCTTATTTTATAGGCAATAAATAATTATTGCTCATGGCTATTATGGAGGGCTATAATAATTCCGGACTGTATTTGCCCGGAAACAAAAAAGCATAAGCCGTATTTCTCCGGACCGTATATTCGCGGAACGTATATCGGCGGAACGTATAAATGGTGGTGGAAGGTATATAGTAGTAAGGTAATAGCATTATTTGTGGGATTTTTTTTTTTTTCTAATAGATAGTACTATTTATCATGGTGAAAACAATAATTGAAGCGTAACACTGCAAAACGCGGTACTGCCATTTTTATGAAAATCGAGATTAATATCAATTTTTGTAGGAAAAAATGCAGGGAATTCAATGGCGAGATTATTTTATTCGCAACTTCAATATTTAGTTCAAAATTTCAATTTTAAATATCAGCTTATTTGTCAAAATGTGCTAATGACAGGTCGGTTTTATTTCAATACGTGCTACCTTTGCAACAATTATAGTAGAAGCAATTATATTAAAACGAATTAATCAGTATGATTATAAAACTAATTTGTGGATTACCCACTTAATTCGAAACACATTAGTGGTTTGAAGACTAAGCGCATATTGAAATTGAAACAAATAAATGTTGATTACAATAATCCCAAGAAAATGGGCTATATAGCCACATATGTGGTGCAAATAATGCGAATGAATTTTAGTCTTTCGACAACTATATATCCTCGTACAAGTACCTACTGCGGTCAAATGATATACTTACTATAATAATATAATATATATCTACCTACCGTTTCAACTTTGCCATGTATTCTGCACAAAAGGTAATTTAAAATTTGCATATTATTTATAACTTCATAATAAATTAATAACAATAATATATTATATTATTATATCAAGTTATATTTTATAATTTATACACCATGATTTTATTATTTTTTTAATATAAATTTATATGTTATATAGTAATTTTTAATGTAGATATGATGATTTTTTTAACGTGTATCTATTCTAGAGGTACTATTTTTTTCCTTTAGAAAAAATCAGCTTTTAGCTCTGAGAAGTATAACGTATACTATATATAGGTATATACATAATAAGTAAATAGTATATATATAATATATTATATTACATCATTACTCGTATAGTACCCATTAACATTTTGCAATAATATATTTTTCATTTTTTTTTTTACGTAATATACCCAGGTGGTACAATTTTCAAACACTTAAAGTAGGTACCTATACCATAGGCCTATTAATATAAATATTTTCCCTGGATAATTTTTGGTTATTAACCCTTTCAATGGTATCCTCATATTTTTATCAACATAAATTACACGAACTTGAACATACTTATATATAATATATAACATTAAAATATTTTTTTATTAAATTCTATATTATTTTATTTTATATTATAAAAAAAAATTCAATTTTACATGAATAGGTAATTAATTACAAGATTTTATATTAATATAAATATTTTATGTTATTATTTACATTTTTTTTTTAGTTTAGATATTATACCAACTAAATAAAAGAGAATTTATAAGATCATATATGAAACATTTTTTTTTAGATTCTGCGAAGAATGTATATTTATAGTTTTATGTTTTTTTTTCATAAATTTTTGTATACAAAAATTGTATTAGAAGTGCTCCAATTGTTACATACAGTACCATTTTCCAATAGAAAATTGCATCTAGTTGGTAGGTAGGCTCAAAATTCATCATTCTAGTTATATTCAAAAAATATAAAATAAGTTTCTAGGCCTAATTTTTTTTATATATAGGTACCTATCAAATTTTTTTGGTAAATAAGTGTTCATAGTGAATTTTTTTTTCAAAGTGACTGGAAAAATGTAAAAATTATAATAACTGTTCAAACTATTTTTAAATGAAAATATTCAACTTCTCAATATAAAATATAAAATAGTAAAAAACATCAAATCTCTGATAAAATACACTATTGTAATTTTTAAAAACTTTAAAAAAACATAAAACTAAAAATAAATTGAGAAAATGTAATTATTCAAATTGAAATAATAAATTGCATATTTCCAATCCCCCATAATAAATATTATTATGCCTACATCACCAATATTATAAACACCTAGGTATACCTACTTAAAAAAATATTATATTTTGGATAAAATTAGAAAACTAATTGAGCTGTGATGTTTTTAATAGTCTAGAATGTATTTATTGTATTTCATAATTTCCATTTAAATAATTATTGAAAACTAAATAATGAAAATGCATTGATTTTAAACGAATACATTTTGACTAGGTAGTAGGTATAATAATAGTTAAATAATAAATACTATATTTTGGTTCACATATTATTAATTTTAAAGTTATTTCAATGGTGATTATTAATAATTTCTAACAATTTTCATTAATAAATTGTATTCTTTTACTGAAAAATTGTAGGTATAGTTACATTTATTTATAATGCCTATTTAAATTGTTTAAAATAATATATTTTTTTGTGAATAATTGTCATATAACTTAAGATTTTAATTCAATTAATTGTTTAGTTTATAATATTTATTTATTTTTTTTTTTTCCATAATATTATATAAATATATATTTTTATTACATAGCCAAAGAAGACATGGGTAGTAGCTCTCTTTACAGAGACAAAAGATTATAGTGTCATTCCAACAAATTGGTTGATCAAGTCAACCTACACTACATCGAATAAATATAATATAAGATTCTGCAAATGACCACCTGCAGCAGTAGTCTCAAGCACTATTCTATAACAGGCTGATAATCCATTACCTTCATGGAAAGTTTTCAGAATTAAAATAATTGGTGGAAACAAAACTTATGGTAAGACTTAATAAAAATGGATATTCATATATAAATGAAATTGTCATATATGGTTACACCAAAAATTTCATAATTATAATTATGTACTTTCAATTAGATAACTTCAACAAGGCGTGGCATAAGCAAGTAATAATTGAAGACTCGTCGTCCACAGAGGTTGAAATTATGAAAAAGCCGATAAATAGTATTGAAGAATCTGATGATAGTAATGATTTCAGTAAGTGTTTAAATGTGTAATACATATATTTCTATATCTGTTTTAATTTATATTGATTTTAGTTTTAAATAAAATTAAAAATTATTATTTTGTATTAGATTCTGGTTATAATATGGTAAAATATAAACCAAATAACAATCCATCAACATCAGCTTACTATGAATCTCAACCAGATAATGAAGCAAATACTTATGTAGAACTGGCGCCAAGAGCTAATAGTACTATGGCTGAAAATTCAAGCAATACATTTAAGGTATGTATTTAAATTTAAAATTCTTATAAACAATATAATATTTGTTGAGGGGGGAGGGATAAATAACATTAATATAAAATTTTTATATAATAGTTAGGTAGATATATAATAATGAAACATTATAACTAACAATGGTAATTTAAAATTGTTTTATAAATATATTATATAAATTTTATATTAGTATGTCTGAGTATATTTCAAATATAACCATGTATACCTACCATGTTTAACATACTATACCATGTAAAGCACATAGTATTAAAAATTTTTCTATAGGAAATTTTTCATCCATTGTAGAATAATGAAAATACACACTCAATTGTTAATGAATCACAGGGATTAGATGAAATAAATTACATAGAGCCACAATTAAATGTTGCATCTACTAATTTTGGTAGGTAACTGTGCTGATTCTTAAATTTATATGTTTTTTTTTTTTTCATTATTATTAATAATAACATTTTAACATTTATATGGATACATACAAAAGTTTTATTTACCACATATTTTAAAATAATTTTTACATTTAACATTGAAACATTTTTTAAATTTTTTATTCAGGCTTCAATGATAATATGTTTACAACAATAACTGCTAATCATAATGAATTGAAAACAATTCTAAATCGTTTGATATTGAAAATTGAAAACTTAGAAACTATCATAGGTTATTCAAGTACTAATCAAAAGACAACAAGTTTAGAACCGGAATTTTTGAATAAATTTCCTTTAAATGATATAGGAGAATTCTTATCTATTGAACAACAAATTATAATGAATGAGTTTGAATTTAACTTTAAAAATAATTTCAGGTCTCTATTTTCAGAAAAAAAAAATCTATAGGAAAAATAACGTCACGCCATTTCAACAGATTGTTGAAGTCCGAAAAAGAAAGATATACTTCACACTCGGTTCGAAAAGTACAATTAAATGGTACAGATAATGATAATACTAATAATAATAATAATAATAATCAGATACAACAACAAGGAACAACTACTGAAGTAAATTCTTTAGCTACTAATAATTGTTCTCATGAAATATCTAAACTTTATTCTTTTGATACTTCTGTTAATGATGAAAATATTTGTGAATCTTTTTTGTACATTCCTTTAAAAAGTAAACAGAATAATGATTTAAATTTAAAGGATAAATTACGGTTGTGAGTATTACTATTTAATGTGTCTCATAACTGTGGTAATAGTATACTCGATATAATGAGAAGCGAAGGCTTAGACTTACCAAAAGACATTAGAACACTTATGAGAATGCCAAAAACTCAAGAAATAACCCATATGTCTGGTGGATCATACATTCATTTAGGACTAAAAAATATATTATTGCCCTTTTTAAATCATTATGAAGCTCAATTATATAGTTTAGGTTCAACATTGAAAAATGGAATTAATATAGATGGCCTCCCTATTACTAAAAGTTCAAAGAGTCAATTATGACCAATATTAATTTCTATTTTAAATGTCAAAGAATTTCCAAATAATGTCTTCCCTGTAGATATTTTTTATGGTACTAAAAAACCATTGTCAATAGAAGAATATCTCAATCCATTTGTAATAGAACTTTTAAATGTAATAAATAATGGTTTAACCGTAAATGATAAGGTTTTTAATGTTGAAGTTAATAATATTGAGTGTGACGCACCAGCAAATGCATTTTTACTGAATGTTAAAGGTCACAACGCTTATTTTGGGTGCACTTCATGTATTGTAAAGGGTACTTATATGGAAAATAGGGTTGCATTTTTGGAAATTGATTTACCTTTAAGGACTAATGAGTCATTTCGAAATAAATCTGATAAGGATTATCATAAAGGTGATTCTCCATTAGTTCATTTACCTATTAATATAACAGACGTTGCCTGTTTAGATTATATACATACTGTTTGTCTTGGTGTAATGAAAAGGTTAATTGAATTTTGGGTCAAGGGTAAAAAAAATGTAAGATCAACTGAGGAAAATAAAAAAATAATTAACTGTGAATTAATTAAATTACGGTCATTTATACCATCTGAGTTTTGTCGTTTACCTAGATCTTTAGATGATATTGAATACTATAAGGTAACTGAACTTAGAACTTTTTTACTGTATTCTGGGCAAATAGTGTTAAAAGGTAATTTAAAAAAATACATTTTATTCACACTTTTTATTATTAGTATATTCAATTAGAATTCTAATATGTGCTGACACATGTCAAAAATATAATGATATAGCTATAAAATTGCTAAAAAAATGTATTACTGATTATGGTAATTTATATGGATATCATCTAAATTCATATAACGTGCATAGTTTGATACATCTTCCCAAATATGTAATGATACATGGGGCTTTGGACAATTTTAGTTGCTTTAGGTAGGCATGTACGTAGATCGTAGGGAGGTATACCTATTTATATATTATTATGCAGTTATATTATAGTTATAATTTATACTAACGGTGAAATCTCAAATAGCAGAACCATTAAAGCTGGTCTACCACAAGGCTCATGCCTTTCCCCATCGCTCTTCAATATTTTCACCAACGATATCCCAGTCAACATTAACTCAATAGTATCCCTATTCGCGGACGACACAATGTTCTCATCTAAAAATAAAAACCCCAAATATGCTTCATACTACCTTCAAAAACAAATCGACTCTGCTTTCGAATGGTTTAAGAAATGACGCCTTTTAATAAATGAAAGCAAATCAGTAGCTATCCTATTCAGCCGAAAAAATCATAAGAACATCCGACCTATCCAATCAACGACCAGTGGTTAAAGTGAGGGGGGACGGCGTCCCTCTTCTTTGCTGAGCTCAAATTTGGCATCCCCTTTAGTCAAAATAATTTTAATCATAAAAATGACATGTAGGTAAATACAATAAAAGCAAAAATATATATATATTTGGTGTATAGGTAACGCAAAACGGTAATGAATGATGAACCACGGTTTTATAAATATGACAATACTAACGAAATAGGTCTACTTTAATGTAGACTGATTTTTTTATTTTTATTTATATGATACATTATATTTTATCTATATATACCGAAAATTAAGTATTAATGTATATTTATTAAGAGGACACCACACAACTGATTTTTAAAGGGTTTTGTATAGGCAATTTTTATGAAATTTAAAAAGAAATGAAAATTCATCAGTTTAAAAATGTTTGATTATATTTTTAGAGTACTATAGTTTTGTATCAATATTATTTTTAATTGTTTTGTTAAAAAATATGTTTACACATTTTTCATTTTTAATATCTAACTTAAGAATATTGTAGGAAGATGAAATAAAAAATAAATTATAATGAACAATATTTTGTAGCGACTGATGGAGCAGATTTTTGATATATGCGTTTTTACGCATTTAATCAGTTGTTCGAAAAATCAAAAAATTTATATTTTAACAGCTCAAAAAACATGTAAAAATAAAAATATCGAAAATCGGGTCCATCAGTCGCTAGATAATGTTATTAGCTATAATTTATATTTCTAACATGTTTGTAAGTTGATAAAAATGAAAAATGCTAAAGCAAGTTTTTCATTGAAAAATTTTCAGTGTAGCGCTTTCTTAAGATGGAATTTGATTTTTTTTTTTCATATAATTTTATACTTATAATGTTATATATTATGAATGCTAGAGTATATAGTATCTACCAATAAATCTAAATAGTTATTTGAAACTTACGATAGAATTTGTTGTTTTATACATAATATAAGAAAATTAAACAAAACAAGTTAATAAATAGTATTTAGTTATAAATTATTTGCAAGATCTATATTATAAAAAAAACTATTTTGGTAAAAATCACAAATGTATTATGTGTTATAGTTACGTATTATTTTTAATGACAATTTGAATTTTTTTTACTATTATTATTTAAGAGATTCTTAGTGTCCAAAAAATTTCAACGCAAAATTAAATAAGGTTTAACAGTTCGAGGGACGCTTTTCTTTTGCATAAGTTTTAGTCCCCCCTGCAATTATTTTCCACTTTAACCACTGTTTGTAAGTATTTCAATATTTGGAGTTTTTTTAGATTTTATTAAATTAAAAACCCAAAAGTATCTACTCCAAAAATAAATATATTAAACACATTTATCAATTTAACAGATTTTTAAATTTGTACCGCCAGCTAAAATAGGGACTGTTACACGCCTTAATTTTACATTTTAAAAATAAAATAAAGTAGGTACTACTGTAGTTAAGTAAATAACTTATACCTATCAATAAGTTCATTATCAACAAAAAGTAAATTTTTTTTTTTTTTAATTTATAACGATAAAAAACAAAACTAAACAATATTGTTAAAGCAATGATTACCTATATATGTTAAAAATATTTTTAATCTCTTTTCAATTCAGTTGAATCGAAATTTTAAATTATTTCAATCAATATTAAAATAATAAGTGACAGAATTCAGTTGTTTCACTGGTTATTACATTTTTAATTAATTATAATATAAACAATTAACAAATATAACTTACAAATTAATTCTTAAAAAATAAAATAATTAAAAATAGGTACATCTTTACAAAATGTATATTCACTACCTAATAGATGACAATTATTTATAGGTATAAACACATTCAGACTGACACTTTTATTTTAGTCTTATTTCTTATAATAAAAAATAACAAATTATTACTAGGTATTATAAGAAAATAACCTCAATTTATGAATTTTAATATTTATTAATGTACAATAGGTACAGAATAATATTTGAAAATAATATAATACAGATCACCTTAGAATACTTGGATGATCATCTCCATTTATGTCTATATCCATCGATTCTTCTTCATCTGTTGTACTTTGTTCTTCGTCATCCGATTCATTGTATGTCAATAAAGCTTCTTCATCTGTTGTTCTTTTATCTTCATCATCCGAGTCATTGAACACCAACAGGGCGTCTTGCTCTTTATTTTTATCCTGTTTGTCAAAGTTCAAACTATCTACTAACGATTTTAGCTTGAACTCTAATAATCCAAGTTCTTCAAAATTATTTAACCTGGTACTTAAAATATTTTCTAGAGGTAAAAATGTTTCTAAAACATCTGGATTAGCTAATAACAAAGATGCATGAATACGCAATACAGCAGATAACCATCTTACACTAATAGAACTAACTATCGTTCTCTCCTGTGATAGACGAATAAGCTTACGAATAAGCATTACAATGGATTGTAGAGGTAGACGTGACACAGTATTGTCAATCGTTCGGTCATCTTTTACAAATAAGGCAGACTCTAAAAGGTTCTTGTCATTGCTACGAAGGCCTTGAATTAACAAATGTACAATACTTTCACCTTTAGTCTGAACTGTGTTTTCAATTTCTTCGGACATATTTTGAAGTCTGGTTTCAAGTGGTAAATTTGATGCTCTATTATTTTTAAGTTCCATACATTTGGCATCTGTAATATTTGGATTAAGAACATGACTCCCTACTACTAATTTTGATTTTCTTGGATCTTGTCTAGACATAAATGTACATTTATTTAATTTTTGTAAATTTATATTTTCAAATGCTAAAAACGGCCTTGTACCATAAGCTAGATATACTCTTGAGTCATAAATTTTAGTACATAAAATGGGCATTTGAACAGTCTCTCCATCATTTGTATTGTCGACGGCTATTTGAAGGGTCCCTTGAGGTTTAAGTGGATGAGAGATACAACCATTTAATACATGTTCGTACACATGAAGAGTACCACTTTCTGTTGTTACTGTTACAGTTATATTGTTACGCTTATTTTGTACATACACAGAAGAAATATTATCTTCTGCAACTAATGAAGCTAATGGTTCGGGTTTAAGATCACTAAGAGACCATATATTTATAAAACGGTCTCTGGCAGAACTCAACAGATAACACTTGTCAGCTTCAATAATGTGTAATGAACGAACTTCGGTCTTATGACCAATAAACTTATGAACCAACTCTCCAGATGGAAAATTCCATAGTTTTATTTCCCTAGAAGCTGTCAAAACCCTCCCGTCGGGCAACACAGCTACTGCGCACATTTTAACAATTTTTTTTTTAATTTTCATTTCATTGTTCTTTAAATCATACTTGATGACACTTCCATCGTCCGATCCTAAATATAAATATGGACCCAAACGATAAATACTCTTAATAGATTTAGATTGAGCGTTAATTTTTGACACGACACTTCCACTGGCCACATTATAAAACTCGACGTGACCCTTTTGAGTACCAATACACAATAAATCAGTATCATCTGTTTGAATCCATTTAATACAAGAGACAAACGAGTTTAAATGTCCGCTCGGCGAATATGTGTGCCACAGATCACCAACATTCGTATCCCAAACATTAACCTTACCGTTAACACTGATTTCAGCATAATATCTTCCGGATTCCGAAAAACCGCCGCTAATCTCCCTCATGACGATACAGTAGTATTTAATTATTTTTAAATTATTTTAAAAGAAATACAAGAATTACATACTTCACAAATTCACATTTCACAATATAGGTATTATATATAATTTAAAATGTGTTTATTATTTATGAATTTGTTACATAGCCTGAAATTAATTTTTTTCATGGAAGGAAAGGTAATATCTCGCGTATGTCAATCGCGGTATAAAAAGCAACGGATAAAAATTAAAAACAAATAAATTAAATTAAAAAATAATCAATTTTGGTTGAAATTACTGAAATGAAATAATATTTAAAAACCTATACCTAATGTGTTATAAAATATAAACAAATTTCAAAATTCCAATACCAACTTGCACAAATAAACAAACAAAATTAGAAAAATATATTATTTACTATATACTAGTTTTATTAATTTAGGATTTGTAACACCTCCGTACAGCTTTTTTGCTAGGTATAACGAATGTTTCAAGGGTTTTTCTGTGTCCAATAATCTCACGTTGATATGTTGCCATGCATGTACAATACCTAACCATTAAATCATAGCCGTAACTTGGGGCTTTTATGAGATGACAACAAAAATTTTTTACTTATCTCCTCCAAAAAAAATTCTCACTGCGCAATGTAAAAATTTCTCTGGAGTTATGTATTAGGTATCTCTTTTCTATACTCTATAATCTCTATACATATCATGAAGAAACATACCTTGAAATTCTATAAAAACATCAAATATATAAATAGTGTATGTATACACTCTGTACACCTACTGTATACATAAGAATTACAAAACATTATAAATTATGAGGGGAGAGAGCAATCTCTTAGTCATACAACAACAAATACAAAAATTTAAAGGATATGTTAACGTAGTAAATTGAAACTTAAAATGCCTACCAAAATTCGGAAAAAATAATAAAAATTAAACCAAATATTTACATCGATGTAAAAAATGTTACCTACTAATTTTTAATAATTTACAAAAAAATTGGGAAATAGGAAAACTTCCAAAAATAATGGTAAATAATTACCCATAGGTATAAATCAGAAAATAATACTATCAAGTATCAACTTCGCTCAGAATTAGTTTATGAATTCAATATTTCAAATAGGAAATTGCTATAAATAAATCACAAATGTATGCAAAATAATACAAATTTTAAAAATTAATTTTCAAAATATCAAACACTACCCTTTCAAATTTTACCAAAAGAACCGCCCTCTCTCGCTCCTCCCAGTTTATGCCAATGCATTAAATGATCTGTGATATTCATTAATTTGAGAATAAAATCCGATTTGGTGATATAAATTTACATTACCCTTCATAAATAAAATAAGTATATTATGAATAGGTATAGTATCGATGATAATATGAAGTATATTAAATTTTATTATGATTTTAATTACCTAGAATATATTCTGTGCTAAATACTCACGTAATATATTCTGTACAAGACAGTCTAAAGCAAAATACCAGACTTCTAATATTCATATATATATATATATATATTTTATTTTTCATTATTTCAAAATACTATTGTTTACCTGTATGGCTGTATTAAATATATTATAAGTCTATGATGCTACCTATAAACATTGTTTTGTGTTTTATTTTTATTTTATATAATAATATATTATGGTTTATACAAAATACAAATAGTGATAACGGTATCGGCGTTTTATTATCAATTTAAAAACAACAAAATGCATAACACACTGAGATAGATAACAAACACAGAATAACATTAAACGAACGTTAGTAACTTTGACCTAATCGATTTTTTTTTTTAAATGTTCAACAATAACATAGATTAAATTTTCCAAAATTCTAGTACACTACACTAAAATATATATATATATATATACACATTTATTATTAATTATTATTTACTACATTGTTTATTCAAATGTTTAATTGGATCGTGGATGTTTAACTCAAATAATGATTGAATTATTACACTTTTTCTTTTAATTTTTTCTCGAAGTTGTTAGATTTGTTTCTGTATTGTTTGTAGACAGTATAGTAAGTATATATTTGTAATCAATATTATTTTAGTTTTAAAACTTAATGTATTAATCTATCAATTAAAAACAATTTCAAAATACTTACATATTATCATAATTATCTAGTAAAAAATGGCAGATTTATCCTATGCATTACCTTTGTTGTTATTACTGATCGCTACATTAACTCACTTTTGCCTGCATAGAGTCGATGAAGGGCATGTGGCTGTTTATTACAGAGTAAATATATAAATTGTTTAATTATTATTATAATATAATCATTACATTTGCATATATTTGTGTACTAGGGCGGAGCGTTATTATCTCAAATTAGTTATCCTGGTTACCACATTATGATGCCCATCCTAACAACTTTCCGATCTGTTCAAGTGAGTATCTTTAATTAAAATATTTTTGGTAAAAAAATAAAGTGGAGTACCTAGCTTTTATATTTTTTATATTTAACTTTTTAGGTTACTCTTCAAACAGACGAAGTAAAAAATGTTCCTTGTGGCACAAGTGGTGGTGTAATGATTTATTTCGACAGGATTGAAGTGGTCAATATACTAAATGCTGATAGTGGTACCTAAATAGTATTAGATTTATATTTAGTTATTAAAAACCAAGATTAAGATTATAAATATACCTAATAATTTATTTATAACAAGAGTTTTTAGAAATAAAATTATCATTAATTACCAAATAGAAATAATAATAAAAACAAACAATTTTAATTTATTCCACCAAACCCTTTAAATTTGATTAAAATTGCTAAAATGCACAGTTTAAGAAATCAATAACTATTGGTAAATAAACTTTTTAATTTCAATCTTTCCTAGACATTTTTTTTATAAATTATTTCAATTTTGGGAACAATTGCAGTTTAGTTACCACGGAATTTATTCAAATTTTTTTTTTTTTAACTTGTGTGAAATTGTGTTTTAAATGATTGTGTAATTTGATTTTGGCACAAAAACTAGTTCTGAAGTTATAACAATTTGAAGTTTTTTTGTATTATTTAAAATAGCATATATTACGTTGAATTTTCTTATCAAAATTGTGGTTTTTAACTAGTTAGTCGATATACGCGGCGCAGTTTCGTGAAACAGCCGATGCGCAAAATTTCAAAACGGTCAGATCCGTGACCTAACTAATTTAATATATAGTTTTGATTTCTAGTGAAGTCAGAAATTGTAGATCGGACTTAGTTTAGAAGTTTTAACAAATTAAAGTTTGACATTTTTACAATATTTTCTTATATAATCGATTTGAAACAAATGCAGTTATGCTATCATGTAATATATTTACTGTTTGCTTTTAAAACCCATATAAAATTATGTGTTTTAAAGATTAGTAAAATTCCATTTTGACACAAATACTTTAAAAAAAAGGTGTCGTAGAGAAACATAGCTGGAAGGATGGACCATGCTCACTGTAGCTGACTCCATTCACTCGCTACGATCTTGAATATTGCTCCACTTCGTTTCAATCGAAAATATCCCCCGATTTGCTGTGAAACACCAAGTTAGATAGATAATGGTACAAATTAAATATATTTCAAGTGAAATATCACGATACTGTGACATGCCTACTGCCTTATCACACCTTGTCAAGTACTCCACACGTTTATGTGTATATTTACAAATTTCAAATCATAATTTCTGTACTAAGTGCAATAGAAAAAATCCTTTAGATACCAAAGTATTAATTAAGAAAAAATACATATTTTACAAAAAAAAAATCATGCTTTGTACGGCAGACCGTACCAATGCATGTAAGTATGAAATTACAAACTTCGAAACTAAATTTTAACCAATAACACTCAATTTTATATAGGTTTCAAAAAAAAAGAAAATTGAATAAATCGCGTGGTATCTAAACTGCAATTATACCAAATTTTGTTATTGAACTTTGCTGAATTACATTTTTTAAATAAATAGATACAATTTTCTATAATGGTCTGTTGTCCAAAACGCGTGAAACATTTATATATAAATTTAACTATAAAACTATAATACATACATATGTATTTATTTTTTTAGGTAGGTATATAAAGTTTTATTATAATGATATGCTTACGAAAGTGAAATAATTTTAGTAGACATGGTAGAGTTCTGTTTCCTATTGTCATTTATTATTATTTTATTTTATATTAGATTTTTATCATAAAAAGGAATGTTTTGGTTTTATTTTTCAAGTTGTTTAATTCTTTACACTTCTCCCGATAAAAAGATTTCTAGTGAAAAATGTATTTTAGTTTGTACACTAAAGGTTATTTTGTGATTTTCCATTTAGTTTTCTTATGTGTAAGGAAAACTACCAAAATGTATGAAACATTACTAAAATTATAAAAATAATATAGCAAACGTCATTCAGAATTGTTTTTCAATTACATTAATTTATCTTTGCTTTCAAATAGAATAAATATTAATAATAAATTATCCTAAATTATCTCATAAAATACGATATAATTTCTGAACTAATTTAAAATCCAAATAAAACCTAGAGATTTTTTTCCAGGTAGACTTGTCTTTAAATACAAATTTTCTTCTCCTTCATCCTCTCACCCTAATCCCCAACTTCCACAGAACTCAATTTCTCATGTTCTCTTCACTTACACCCGCCCACCTCATATCACCCTCGATGACATCCCTCACCTCTATTTTGGTCTTTCTTTTCCCCTCTTTCCTTCAACATATATTCCCTTTACTACTCTTATTGTCTCCTCAAAACATGTCCTAGCCGTCTATACTACTGGAACCACTCCTATACTACCCCTTATATATAAATTTCTTATTTTGTCCTTCTAGTCATTCCACTCAACCATCTTAGCATTCTCATATATCAATAGTTAAATGAACAAAGTAAAATGAGTCACATTTGTAAAAAAATAGAACCCATTCTAATACCTTTTAAATTAATACATTAAAAGGTCATTCATTCCAAACCCTAATTATAAATAAATATTGTAATGTTTGTTGAATAATAATAAAGAAAATCTCATTGAAAAATAAACAAGTAAGAGAAAATAGATTTTTATCGGCCACTAGGGGTGGAAAAGATTCTAGACCAGCTCCATAATTTTATTGTATACCATATAGTAGTAGATGAAACAGAAAAGTATCTTTTAGACAAATTAAATGTGAATTACTAGATATCTATTGATTTACTATTTGGTTTTAACACAATAATAGTTATAACTCTAATTTAGGTTTAATTCAAAATGAAAAACATTTTAATTTAATTTTTTATTTTATTTAGTTTTTGATATTGTGAAGAATTACACTGCAGATTACGACAAAACATTAATTTTTAATAAAGTACATCATGAACTAAATCAGTTCTGTAGTGTTCATAATTTACACGAGGTAAGTAAATACTCTTTGTAATTTACATATAAATAAAATAAATTATTTAAGAAATATATATTAGGTATATATTGATCTTTTTGATCAAATTGATGAGAATCTCAAAGTGGCATTGCAAAAAGATTTAACAGAAATGGCTCCTGGACTTACAGTACATTCTGTACGTGTTACTAAACCAAAAATACCTGAAACAATACGCAAAAATTATGAAATCATGTAAATAAATGAAACTATATAACTAGAACAAATGTAATAATTGTATTATATAATAATGTATTTGCTTTTTTTTTTTTAATTAGGGAAGCAGAAAAAACAAAATTACTCATAGCTGAACAAAGACAAAAAGTTGTTGAAAAAGAAGCAGAAACTGAACGCAAACGTGCTATTATAGAAGCTGAAAAACAAGCGCAAGTATCAAAAATTGAATTTGAGCAAAAAATTATGGAAAAAGAATCGATGAAACAAATTTCTGTCATTGAAGGTATTAATTTTTTTACATATATTAATTAACGTATATTAATTCTTTCATGTTGATGCAGATACAATACATTTAGACAAAGAAAAAAGTGCTGCAGATGCTGAATTTTATCGAATTAAAATGCATGCTGAAGCAAATAAATTATTGATGACTAAAGAATATATAGAAATGAAACGTATTGAATCATTGGGAAATAATACAAAACTTTACTATGGACCGGATCTCCCAAAAATCTTCATGCAACAAAATGTGCCATTATAATATTTTTTATTAAAAATTTTCATTGAACTACACTTTGATATAAAAAATGATGAATGTTTAAAGAATTAAACCATCATTTAATATCTAACTAGTCAATTTCACATGTTTGAAAATAGTTTCATCTTGTATGTACAATGAACCATGTAAAGTAATTAAACCAAATGTTTAAATATTAAGTTTATAACTTGAGTTGTACATATATATATATAAATATTTTTTTTTTTTTTTAATTATCAATTATAATGAACTTTTTGTAATAGTACCTAAATCACTTTTAAAATAGTATTATTCTCTTTATTAACAGATTTTAAACATTGAAATCAGAAAATTTAATAAATTGTGATTGCTACTGATTAAAATTCTAATGAATTAAACTGATTTATGATGAAGTATTTAAATATGTAACAGTTTTATATCTATGTAGAGAGTGACGAGGATATAATGATAATAATAGAAAACACAATACACCACCTGCAAATATAGAAAAAGTATTCAGTAATATTAATCAATGTGAAAAATCCAAAATATTCTACTCGGAATTAACTTACCACGGATGACCCAAAAAAGGATTGATAGAATACTAACAAACAATATGTAAAATGGGATTACATTCATAGGTGTATGTATGGAGAAAATCAAAACGTGGGAAATTTTTTAACCTGTATAATATTACCAATTTATTATAGTGAGCTGGCTGATACAATAAAAATAAGATATTTGTGCATTTTGTGATTTTTAAATAAGTATTAATGAAGAATAGGTTACCAAAGGTATACATGAATGTAATTGAGGATATGTATGAAGAGGCAAGTATAAATATATACTTATATAGACAAACTGAGGATTTTACGGTTAAAGTAGGAGTGCACCAAGGTTTAGACCTTTAATGACAGGTATTTGACGAGAAGAATCACAATTAGGGTAAAAGGTAAACTTTATCAGACAGTAATAAAGTTTGCAATGATGTACGGATCAAAGTGTTGGATAGTCTATAAAAAGATAGAACAGAGTATGAGTGGTAGAGATCAGAATGTTAAGAATGTAATTATCTTCCCAGACCGTAATTGTTCCATAGAGGCATAGAGTTTTCATTACTCTATGGTTTGTTCATTAAATTTATTATTATTACTCTGTGATTGAATTATATGATAACATAGAGTTCAATGCATAGATAATAAGGAATTCCTTTATTATCTATGGTTCAATCACAGAATAGATGAAATTTCATCTATTCTGTGGTTCAATCGCAGATATGTATAATACATTTCTGTGGGTCACGGACTAAGATATACTTAGTCCGTGCTGTGGGTTCAATCACGAACTAAGATAGTACTATCTTAGTTCGTGGTTCAATGCACGGCTGCAGATAGAAGGTTATCTACAGCCGTGGTTCAATGTGATTGTTACTATCACCGATACGGTTATATCACAATTTAAGATAATATTATGATTATATACACCGTCAAAGAATATTATTATCTATGTTTTTGTTGTATAAAATTCTGGTTTTTGTAAGGTTATGTAACAATTAAATTAAAATAATTTATTAACACATTTAAAAAAATAAAATTTATGTAAAATTGTAGAGTGAAGAGCATGTACTTTCAATTTTTGTGTATATAATATATTCTACATAAAAAATTACAATGGTTAATGTAAGTACTAAGTAATTATTATATTATACTGTTTGTAATATTTGAACGAGAATATTTCATAATTACTTAAATATGAAATGCAATGAATATTTTCTCGAGTTAACAATAGGTATTCTAAATTTTGATATTATTTTTAATTTAGAAAAAGATGTCGAAGAAGACGTCTAAAGGTGGTAAAACAAGTGACGTCAAAAAACGTAACCATTTACGAAACAAAGGCCACATAAAAACAAAAAAGCATAAAGCTAAAGCATACAATGTACCTCAAGCTCCATTAAACAGACGAGATGACCCTGTAGAAGAAATTGAAGAAGATGAAGCTGAAAACAGTGATATTGGAGATGATATGTTAGAAATGGTTGATCAGGAAGATTTGGATTTTCTTAAGAAAAACATTGGAAATCAAAATTATAAATTATACAACCGTATACAAATAAATAATGTAAATTATTATAAATAACTTATTAATTTTCTGTGTTTTATCTATGACCTATTTTCATTTTTAGGATGGAAAAAAGAAAAGATCACGAGTAGACGATGATGATGAAGGACTTGAAAATGAGTATGAAAATAGTTCAATGATGAAAGAAGACGATATGGCAGTAAAAAAACCTTTATTACCTATTAAAACTAAAGATGGAATTTTAAGAAGATACACTTTAGAAAAAGATGATATAGGTAAAAACCACATTATGACATTTTTTTAGTTATAAATACTGTTTATATGAATGTAATATTTAGAATTTAAATTATAAAAAAGATGTCATAACACTAAATACGACTTAAATATTGGTATTTTAATTGAATTTAAAGTTAAAACCCCTATTATAAAGTAATGAGAAGAATATTTTTAGAGGCATAATATCCTTTTTGTAAAATGTCGTGTGACAAAGATTTAGCAGCTATTTTTTTTTTTTTTTTTTTTTTTGAAAACAAGATAACTTGTGTAATTTTTATTTTACAAAAAAAAAATAATAAGTATGAATACAGAATATTCTTCTTTTTAAAAGTTGATAATAGTTGTTTCTACTCTAAAAGTAATTAACTAAAATTCCCCCAATCTTGCAATTTAGAATTTAGAGTTGTCAATGTCTTTATTTATAGGTATTCTTTTTTTTCTAATTAGGTATCTTAATTTTTATTAAAATATAAAACTTAATACATTTTATTTCTGTATTTTAGAATTGGATAAACCGCAATCAAAAAAGATAAAATTGAATTTTAGAAATGGAAATAATGATGATGATGATGAGTATGTTTGGTTAGCTACAAATGAACCTGAAAAGAATATATCAGTAAATAAAGGTGAACCAATTAGTGTTGCAAAATTATATGCCAAACGAGAAAACACAATTCAAAGTTATAAACAGCGCATTGGATTGTTAGCTAGTAATTTATTAGAAAATCCTGATTTAAAAGTAAATTATTTTATTTATTTGTAATTATATAATATGTGCTCAATCTTTTTCAAAGGTTAGAATATATTTCAAAATTATTTACTTATTAATTCTAAAGTTTTTTATTCTGTTTCCATCAACTAGGTAATTTAAAAAATATATATTAATAAAATGTCTTCAATACTTTTTATGACTAATTAATGATTTGATTGAACGCTTATTGTAGATTATAGATTGAGCAAACCCCATACAGCCGCTATACATTTTTTTAATTATTTGATACAATTATTGTGTCATTCACTTTTAGATTGGAAACATAGCACATCTTCTAGAAATAATGGAAAAACGCGAACCAGAATTACAAATCACCATAAAAAAATTAGTAACTTTAACATTATTAGAAGTTTTCAGAGATCTCTTGCCAGGTTATCAGTTAAAACTGGATCAATTTGATGGAGTAAAATGTAAGTTTTCTCATATACTTAAATAATTTAATTATTATTTACAATATTAAACACCCTTATAATTTAATGTCTTAAAATTATTGGTATATGTATAAATCCTTCTCTATTTTTATCATTTATATCCCTTACTTATATACAATTGTGAAGGTTCGGCTAATATTATTTATGTTAATTTAATTTAATTATTTAATATAATTATTATGTAAATACCAAATCATCACAATTGTGACTGTTTCCCTATTTGTTTCTCTCTACCCTTATAATTATAATTTTATTATGTCTATCCTAAATAGGTATACTCGTATTTATTTATTTAACTTCCAAGTACCTAGTATATTATGCAAAAAAGATATATTACTAAATATAAAAAAAGGTAGGTATATTCCTAGTTTACAGAACACCTTTCTAATTTATTTTGTACTTATGTAGTTTTCAAAAAATATATATATATGGTTAAGTCAGGATTTTTTGGTCGATCTGACATAGTTTTGAAGTATGATTCATTGAATTTAAATTTTTTGGCTGTATTATGAATAATATTATGGTTGAATGGAATAAAACGCCATTCTAGAGAAGACAGTACCGGGTATGAAAAAAATTTGTATCTAACAACAATTTCACAACAAATCAAGCAATATTTTCAATTTCAATTGTCTGAATGAGTGCAGCGTGCAAGTGGCCTCCCTTTGTCTCTTGATGCATCCAAAATTAAACAACTGAAACCTATTTATTTGTCCCTATTACAAAATGGCATGGTATACAAGATGCTAGTCGTTTTTAAAAAAAAAAAAGTAATTGAAAATTTACATTATTAAACCCAGAATCGTTCACCTGCAAATTCTATGTTATTCTATTCGGCTATATATATATATATATATATATATCTCGCAATGTATAAAATGTCATTTAACATAATACTGCCAAAACTTAAACTTTGAAATTAATTCTTACTTGTCCAGCATTTTTTTTCGTCTAAACATGCACACATTTTAAAGAAAAGAGGGTGTCCTGTAAACTAGGAATATTTAAAAAATAAATTGAACTTGCCTTATTCTGTGATAGACTATTGTTTTGTCATTTATATTCAATAATTTTGAACCACCTGATCATTTAATGATTTGCATCATAGTATATAAAAACATAGGTTTAACAAATTGTTAAATTGAAATTATATATATTTCTATCTATTTTGTTTTTAGTGAAATTGGTAACAAAAGAATTAATTGGTTTTGAAGGACAGTTACTCAAGGGTTATAAAATTTATTTAACCAATTTAGAGAAAATGGCGAGTTGCCTTCATAAAAAGAAAGGAGACACACGAGTTATATCAAATGTAAGATTTTATATGTGTTTATCAAAGTTAAGATGGCTCTTTGCAAGCTAATTTTACACTAAAATTACCTATTTTTTTCATTTTTACAATTAATCCTGTTAAGATTTTGATAACTGATATACATTTTTTATTAACTCTACTTATAATTGACTTTTTTAATATTTTTTCTTATTTATTTCTTGAAATTTAAAATTACTAAATGTTTACCAAGTATTTAAATATTGGACATAAAATTAAAAAGTTGATTTGTTATTCAATTCAAATCTGTTTTCCAAATCTAAATCGGACTATACAATAAATGCAACAATGGACAAAACAAACATTTGAATAAAATTTTAAAAAAAATTCATGAAATATCTACCATTATTTACATATGTATTCCTGCACAAATGTTATTTGCATGTTCTGCAATGCTGGTAATGTTATTATATGAATTACAGATAACCAGGGTTTATGTACACGCATACTTACAATATTTTCATATTGTTTGAAAATTGTCTCTACAAGGTCCCTTCAAATTAACCTGCAAAGAGCTATTTATCAAAAATATAGTTATGTCTTAAAAAAAACACATTACTTACCTATTTAGTTATTGGAATAATGAGTTTATTAAAACAATTTTTAATTTGTATAGATTATTATTTTCAATTTGTTAAATTTTAGGTTCATATAAGCTTGGCTGAAATTGCAATTAATTGTATGTGTGAATTATTAATTTCACATTCATATTTTAATTATGCAGTCAATATTGGACATTTGTTAACTCTTTATTTAGATAATAAGAATGCTAATGTTCGGAAAAAAGTCGAAGAAACCTTTATAAAAATTTTCAAGGAAGACAAAAAAGGAACTATATCATTAGTGGTAAGAACTATACATTTTTTTTTAATAATATTTATATATTTATATAATGTGTATTTATATAGATTGTACGGCGTATAAATCAACTCGTTAAAACAAGAAGTCATTGTGTTCATAGTGAACTCTTGTCAGTCTTGCTTGCATTACCAATCAGAAATGTCAATCTTGATAAAGAAAAAGAAGATATCTTGAAATCAAAAAAATTCATGACAAGAAAACAAAAATTGTTGGCAATGTCAAAAAAAGAACGCAAAGTAAAAACATAACTATAACCTGTAATATATTGTGTATATTTAATAGTATTTTTTTTTTTCAGCGAAGTAAAATGTTAGATAAATTAGATAAAGAAATGCTTGAGACAAAGGCCGAAGAAAATGTAAAAAGTCATATGAACAATCTAACTGAAATCACTAAACTTGTATTTTTAATATACTTCAGAATACTAAAAACTGCTCCACGGTCTAAATTATTATCAGTTTGTCTTGAAGGATTGGCAAAGTTAGTATTATTAAAAATGCCAAATACGTAATTAATGTCTTTGTAATGTTGGATTTATTGTTTTATATAGATACAGCCATTCAATAAATTTGGAATTTTACCATGATATTTTGACGGTTTTGGATTCAGTTATAAAAAAACATCAACTGACTGTGAATGAACAACTTTGTTGTATTAAGACTATTTTTGTCATATTATCTGGTCAAGGAACTGTAATCAACATTGATCCTGTTCACTTTTATTCTCATTTATATAAAGTTATTCCAGAATTAGACTGTTGTAAGTTCAAAACTTATTGGAATTTATCAATGGACAAAATTATAAATCTATACTTATACAGTTTTAAAATATTTTTTTTATTCTTAGGTAAACACCATACTAATTTAGAAACATTTCTTCGTACAATTGAAGCATTGTTTTTGGTGGGTCGCAAGAAAGTAACAGCTAATTCTACACTATCATTTGTTAAAAGAATGTCCACTTTGTCTCTTCAAACACTTCATAATTCATCACTTGGAATTTTAGCAGCTCTTCGAACTATAATTCAAGTAATTTCACTAATTGTGTATTTTATAATAAGTTTAAAATTATGTAATTAAGAACATGATTTGCTGTCTCCTGTCTAACCAACTGATAATATAATATAGAACATATTTGACAATCAGTATTTTTATTACAATTTTTTCTTTTCTAACATTAAAGTAAATTGACCTATTATCAAGTTTATAGATGTAAGTATTATCTATGATGTACCGTCGTTTTTCTGAAATTTTCAAAAGATATATAATTATTTTTATATTCAAAAAATTTTAATAGATATAATTATCTTTAATATTTAAATTTAAATAAAATAGTACTTTGTAAACAATATTTGCATTTATAAATTTGGTAATATTAGAAATTAGTTGTAATAAAAATGCTGAATTAAATTTTCTATATTATTAGTTGGATAGACCAACACATCAAATACTATGGGTATAGTGTTGTCTTAAAATAATGTAAAACTAAAGTTTATATTTTTTAAGGCATTGAAATGTAATTGTTTAGTATATTTTATTGTTGTTATTTTTAGACAAATAAGAACACGGAATCTTTGTTGGATGTTGACCCATCATATGGGCAAGGAATTTACAATGCTGAATTACAAGAACCTGAACACAGTAATGCAGGCAGTACTGCATTGTGGGAACTTCCAGCATTACAAGTTAGTAATTTATTTGAATCAATTTTTTCCATATTATTAAATAAAAAATTTTTTAGAGACATTATCATCCTGAAGTGTGTAAACTGTCAAGAACTGTAGCCACACTGACATCTTCACAAAATAACCATATCAATTTAAAACCAGAATTAGCAAAATTGTAAGTCCAACATTCATATGATATAAATTGTACTCTTGAAAATATTTTTATAAATACTACCTATATGTAATAATATTACAAACAATAATTAATATTCTCAAGTAGAAAACTTTGATCTTCGTAATAAATAATAATCAAAGGCATCCAATGATATTTACTATTTAGATCAAAAACTTATTTGTTCAACTTTTATAGTTTATACTTATATATTGAGTAGAAAGTTAATAAGTATAATTAGTGTAATAATTATGAAATAATTATTGAAAAGTCCTTACAGTAGGGGTGGAAGTATTTTGTCAGTAGGGGTGAGTCAGATAAGATACTGGTGGTAGATATATTGAATTTTAAAGCAATGATAAATCATTGCATTCGATAATAAATGATTCTGAGCAGTGTAATTTTTATTTTTATATGTATGGATGTATAAAGGTATATATATTCGTACAAATGTATATATAGTTAGTACACTGTATAAGTATGTATACACTATAAATATACATATAGTGTATGTAAGTTTTACACAGTATAGAAGGTAATTTGTAGGTATAGTTGTATATAGTATATGTATGCATGTATACACTGTAATATATGACTGCAACATATATTGAATGAAAGGAAGTTTTTCTTTTTCTCTAAGAAAACTTCTAAAAAAAACTAAAAATGCTTGCTATGTACAATAGGCATAAACTAAGATTATATGAACTGTGCCATTATTTGATTGTTAGGTTTTAATACAGAAGTTTCATGGTGGGTGGATTTTAGAAGACAAAGCACTATCTATAATCTACTATAATAAGTAATCCTTGAACGATTCAAGTATTTAACCAAAAAAGATTGGGTAGTTTAGTACTGAAAAAATATATTAGGAATGCTTTAGCCTATAAAATTCCCACACTTAAGGAATCCAATTTCAAAACCTGACTGCACAATTACCACCTGCTTGCAAATATAATAAAATGTAAACCACATAATAATACTGGCCAATTTCAATTGCTTAAATCTAAAATGTTATTATACACTGTATAAGTTTGTATACAGTGTATGTAAGTTATACAATATAGTAGGTAGTTTGTTGGTATGTTGTAGACACCATATAGAAGTAAGTTATTTTTCTTCCTTAATGAAACTACTGGAAAAATGCTATGTATAGTCTACCATCTAGAGCTATCAATATTATACTAATGCCAAAGCTGCTCCTTCTGGTCGAAAATTTGCTTACAGAAAAATAAAAATTAAACATCATTGTAAAATCAATTTCCTCCTCGCTACACTCAGAATTTAAAAAATTAAAATACAATCCTTTTTCTGCACAATTATAACTAGTTTTGTATTAAGTAATATTTCAGTATAATATAAAATGTCTCGGACTTTATTATCAGTTCATAAATTGTATTAATAATCATAAATGTATGTTATATTGTGTACCGTGGAAATTGTTTTTAAACACATACCTATAGGGAGTGTTGGCTAAATTAATTTTAATTTACTTTACTGAATTATTTTAAAAGTAACAAGTTACTTTTTCTTTAATAAAATGTTATCATTGAGGAGAGTCTAAATCATAGATATATTATTAATTAAAATAAGATATATTTGGCTAAATTCATGATAGACGGCACAAAGTTTTTCCTATAATATTACTTAGCTTAGAAAATCTTAGTAGCTACATTCAATTGGTATTCATAAAAAATACTTGGATTTATCTTGAATAAGATTTATTTACTACTTCTTAGTGAACAATATTATTAGTTTCATGATTTTGTACCATATACTCATAAAACTGTAAATTTTTATTAATCTAACATCAGATGTGCTTATATATTAGGAAACAATAACAATCAAATTGCTATTTATTTATTTTCCTGTGATTATATTCATGCAGAAGTTATGGGTCAAATTATAACATATATTTTCAATGAACACTTAACAATAACCATAATATAAATACTAATATTCTTAAATAACATAATATGGATTGTATAATCTAAAAATAATTACTTGTTTGTTATTCAGATTTTTCAATAAATTGTAATGTCTTATTAATTTTTTCTTGGTCTTCTATAATTTATAATAATATTATGAAGAATGTACATAAAAAATATCACATTACTTTGATATTTTTTTTTTTTTTTTTTTTCGTTAATTTAATTACATTTGTGTTGAAATAATATGTAAATTAACAATTACTACTGTGTGTTCATCAAAAAAGTAATGCGTTACAAAATTACTACCCAACACTGCCTATATATTTATTTCAATCTAATATGCAGTGTCTAAACTAAAAGCCTGTAATTTAAGTGTAATTAAATATTAGATCTATTAAATTTAATATTTATAAATAATCCAATTAATTAATCAATAAAAACCCTTTGATATAATAAATAGGCATTAGCTAAGTACTTAACAGCTTATTTTATTATCTATTAACTATACTATACTTTGTGATAATTTTACCACAAATGTATTCAATAGAATATGTCATGTTATTTAATATTGTTTATAATTCTTCTGGGCTTAGTTTTATATTGTTTTAAAATAATATTAGCAACACCAACGAAAAATCGAAAAAACGTGACAAAACTGTGGAACTTTGAAAAGTCGGATTTAAATTCTAAAAACCGTTTTGAATTTATCGGTTTATCTTTTAGAGATCGATCTATGCGTTTATTTTAATTTTATTTTTAACCTTGTTGTTTATCATTAAAAATCGCAATTTTTAAACATTGATTATATTTTAATTTGTAATAATAAAGAAAAATGCCTCGATCGATCCCTAGAAGACAATTCGACACATTTGAATCTATTTACAGATTGTAAATCCGACTTTCCAAAGTTCCACAATTTTATCACGCTTATTGGTCACTTAGGCGGAAATTTTGTGATTACACAACAATAAAAAATGATACGGATACATGGCTATTTTTAGATTATTTTTAAAATGTACTTTTAAAATAGATTTATTTTGTCATGTTTAAATATTCCTACATTTTTATTTTTATTAATATATTTTAAAAATTGCCTACACAGAACCCCTTAAAAATGGCACATGTTGCGGCCCTTTAAGAAAAACGCATATTGTATAACGAAGCAATAACCAAAATCTCCCAAATCGTCAATGTAATTTTCGTTATAAAAAATGAAACTATTAAAGAAAAAAAATTAATGCTAATTTTAATGACTTTGACATTCACTCAGCTGTGAGAATTAAATGGTTCTCATTAGTAACAAGTTTTTAAAAAATAACAATGAAATATATTGCACGCATTTTGTTTTTAAAAAAAAAATTTATTGTATACTGAATTTTAATACTTTATTAACAATGGTTTTAATTTTAGAACTCCCAGCGAATGGTTTAAAGAATACGATCCGACCAATGTGGCATTTAATCCAGCAGTTATGCCTCCGGTGAAGGTACCGCAGCGAATACCTGCACAATATTTAACTCTTCCATACTCTGATGTTTTGGATAGAAATTATCCTAATGTAGATTTTTCGAAAGATTTTTTTTGAAATATTGTATTGTTAATTTTAATAAACTAAAACTATATTTTACATAAAGAATATATTTGTTTTCATTGTGGTTTTCATGTTTATACTTATCTACGATGGTTATGTTACTAACTTTTTGATAACCCCTAGTATTGATTATTTTGTGTTGCTGATAACAAACAATGAAAATATTAGAATTCAAATTATTTTTATTGTGATAAGTGATTGTTATATTACTCGAGTTTCTCAGACCTCTTAACTTTCGAGTTTCGAGTGACATACTCGGAAAAAAGAATCAAGGCTCTACCAATGTGCAAAATTAATCATTTTCCTTGACGCATTTGTCCGTGATTAATCGCTGCAATGCACAAAACAGAAATTGACGTTCCTCCGGGTATACGGAAAAGACTCGCTCATCTTTTCGGACTTATTGAAAAGGAATTCGAGTCCATGTACCAGGAAAACGTTGCCTTGCAGGAAAAAGTGGACTCGCTCACCGAGAAAATCAACGAAAAGTACTTACCTACCGAACAATTCCAAGTAAACTCAAAACAAAAACCACCAACGGGTCAAAAACTTAAAACTGCTGAAAAACTAAAAGCACAAACGAGCAAAATAGTATCTAGTTTTAAAAGTCCATCGGCGGCTAACTGTCAGTTTGTGAAAGAATACGGCGGGCACAGAGATGGCTTATGGGATGTAGCGTTACCTCGTACTGGACAACCCATAATCGGGACCTGTTCTGCGGGTACGTACCTATTAAGAATCTAATCCCCGTGTTCTCATTTATATATATTTCATTTTTATTTTAGATCATACGGCGAGAATATGGTGTATTGAAACTGGTACAACACTTTTACAGTATACTGGCCATATGGGATCTATTAATTCTATAAAATTCCATCCAAACAAAGATCTTGCACTTACATCTAGTGGCGATCAATCAACTCATATTTGGCAGGCAGCAGTCAATCTAGATAACTTGGTGAATATCATAGTGTCAATATTAATACATTTATGAATTATATGATAACATTTATACTCCATATAATACCATTAATATTGCAACATCGTTTATTTGGTATGTTATTTATTGTTATGAAAATATTTCAATTTTTAGAGAGACCGAGAATCTGATGATACCGAAACAGAAGACGACCGGATTGTACCAGTACTACGTACACCTTCGTGTACATTTTTAGGGCATAATGGGCCAGTGATGGCTAGTGATTGGTTATTAGGTGGTGATCAAATTATCACTGCATCATGGGATCGGACTGCTAATCTGTATGATGTCGAAACTAGTGAACTATTAAATTCACTTACTGGTATGATTTATATCTATTGATAACTTGTTATTTTAATGATTGAACTTGATTAGAAATAACACAAGATTAAGGTCTATATTATTCTGTATAAAAACAATGTTTTTTTTACTCCTGGCAAATAAGTATGTCGTTTTATATATTTATCAAAACAGAAGTTCAAGTTAGCTATTTATATTAAATAATTCCTCTTAGATCTCGTATAGATTTTGATTGTTTTATTTTTTTAATTAATTAAAGGAGCTATTTATAATAAAATATATTTGTTTGTGTGCCTATTATTTAGTTATATTTGATATTAATTTTTATTTTAAAGGGCATATAATATTATTGATAATTAAACTTCTAAATTAATATTTATTATTTAATAGGTATTAATAAATTATTATCATTTAATTACATACCTTTATTAATATACATTTTTTTTTTCAATTTTTAATTTTTCTAAAATTAAATTCCTATATTAATTATAATGATGATAAATATAAATATTATTCATATTTGTTAATTTGATATAATAATCAACAATATTAGGTTATATTTTCTACAAAAAATTTTTATTTATTGAATAAGTTTCACATTTTAAAAGGACACTACATTTGCTGTCTCCTTCTGTCTTTTTCTGACAATTTCTGCCCAACATTCTGTTACATACATATTGTAGGTCGCACCACTGCCTTATAAATTTTATCTTTATCACACAAAACACCTGACGCTTCTCTCCACTTCATCTATCCACACTTAAGAGAATGTGATACCCCCCAACTTCTAGTGTAAAAACATGTCTATGCAAAATAATAATAATAATTTGCTTCACAGTGGTTTAAGAATAAAAACACCTATTGTATCATCGAAAGTTAACAACATTTTTGAAGGAATGTCATATCCTTTTTATAAAATAATGCTTATAAAAAAAGTTACAACCATTTAAAAAAAAAAAATTTTGAATGTTAGATTGTATGCTAAATATCTAGTTTATTGAAAAAACAATATGACATTCCCCAGTGGTTGAGTTGGAAAAAAAATAAGGACGGACTCTGAGCTTAGTAAAAAAATCTGCGTTCCGGGACATATCGTTAAAGAAAAAGTAAGACGTGGGGGGGGGGGGGGGGGGGGGGGGGGGGGGGGGGGGGGGGGGGGGGGG